>CAEGAE010050348.1:0-35045 GCA_903067095.1 Girardinus metallicus
GGGTCGGGAGGGTTGCTGGTGCCCATCTCCAGCTACGTTCCGGGTGAGAGGCGGGGTACACCCTGGACAGGTCACCACTCTGTCGCAGGGCAACACAGAGACAAACAGGACAAACAACCATGCACTCACACCTAGGGACAATTTGGAGAGGCCAATTAACCTGACAGTCATGTTTTTGGACCGTGGGAGGAAGCCGGAGAGAACCCACGCATGCACAGGGAGAACATGCAAACTCTGTGCAGAAAGACCCCGGGCTGGGAATCGAACCCAGAACCTTCTTGCTGCAAGGCAACAGCTCTACCTACTGCGCCACTGTGCAGCCCTAAAATACCCATAAAATCATATTTTCATTATATCTGGTTCTGTTCATTACGTACATCACAACTGGAAGAATAAATTACTTTTGATCTATAAACATATCAGACAGCAAATACATGGGCTTTCTTATATAATAAATGCCAAATAAAGGTTGGAATATATATTTATGCTGTTGCTTTCTGATTCAATAAAGAATCTGTGGCACTGATCAGTTAATGTCAAGTTTCCACCATTTGCATTTCATGTTATGTCAACTATTAGCACCACTAAGTTCACAGCCATGGTATATGTGCTGTAGGGCCCAGAGAGCCCTTGTCCTCCCCCTCCTGTGGACTTGATTAATCCCTATCACCCCCCCTACTCTATGATCACGTTTCCATTTTTCCTAGTCTGTATCTGTTCCTTCATCCCCTCCCCAATCTTCCCCTCACTGGCACAGAATGGCTTCCTGGCAGAATGGAGGCATTAATTCAAGGATGAGAGGTGTGATTCTCCTCTCTCTCTCTCTTGCTGTGTCTCTCCGGTTCGCTCTTTCTCTCCACCGGTGTTGCGTTTGTAACGCCTGGCCTTTATCGTAGCCGAAACAGCTCACTACCCTCTGATCCTATCTCGGATCTCAATATCCTCGCCGTTCCACCCTGTAAACGCAGGGATGAAAAATCTTGCCCTTTCACCAATGCATTACACCCCAGCATATCGCCGTACGCACCCCCACCGTCCTCCACCCCCTTCCTCCCATTGCGCTCTCCATACCACTCACCCTTTGTGACACGGGCCTCCAGCGAAATTCGAACTCCGCAAAATGAGACCAAGTGAGCTGCACTTCCTTTACGCCAGAAACCATCTTAGTCTCATTATATTTGTATTTAGGCCCAGCGCAGGCCCTTGAATCTCCCTTGTCAGACAATAGGTCAGGCAAAATAATGACTCGCTCTCTGTAAGCTTCAAGAGAGTTAAGGCTTTGGATGTAGGGGAGATAAAACAACAACCGGTCTCTCAGCAGAGAAACATGGATCAATACAAACGAAGCGGCGGTGTAAAAAGGCTGTTTTTGATCCAGGCTTGCGTCAGCACGGCCGAGGTGAGTCTTGACAGCTCCCGCGCTGTTGGTAGATATGGATCTGTGTTCAAAAAAAGGAGCAAAACGCTCAGGGAGCACAAGCGTCTTGTTAGGCTGTGGAGCGTCAGGCCGACCACCTCTTCCCCCCCGTCCCTCAACCGCCCCGAGTGTAAACACACGGGCTAAAATCGTCATTGCACTGAAACTGTAGCGTTGGCTTGAAAACTTTGTGGCTTTTTACTCCAAAGTAGGGTAGAGGAAGAGCAAAAATGGAGGATAAGACTTGTGGTTTGTTTTTGAAAGCGGCGTCTGCTGGCATATTTAAAGCTCTCTAACCTGCTACGTCAAAGGTAGGTAGGAAGGGAAGCAAGCAAGGATGGCAGGCTCTTATCTTTGCTGCTGTTGTGTTTTGGGGGTAGGGGGGCGTGCCTGTGATCTGCGATCGTGTACTGTGTCGTCGTATCGAGTGTGCCTGTCGCTCCTGACTGAGCCGCCACCCCACAGCTCCTACACACACGCACACACACAGTAGGTTTTGGCAGACAGAACGAGTCAGCCGCCGTGGAGCTGGAACGCCGTGCCGGGTGAAAGAGTGGGGGCGGGGTTGAAAGGTAGGCTTCGTAGATCTTTAGATAAGACATCTTTCCAGACGCCTCTACTGTTTACTATCATAACCGCATAACAGCCTCAGACATGTTGGAGATGAAAGGAAAGATTAGTGACTGCTCTTGCAGGATAAAAAAAAGAACTTCATCTCTTAAGCATCTGTGTCATGATGCCAAGTACAAAGGCTGTAAAAGGCTCCTCACTTTGTAATAAAAACTTGACGTCTTTATTTTCATATTAGTTTCCTCTGTAGTGGGGCTTCTATGGTAACCACTCCTAAAGTGCATGTGTTTTTAAATGTCTCCCTTAAATATAGAGCTCCTACTGTAGATGTTAAACTTGTAGATGATGGCCTGCAGGATGTATGGATCAAAGGATTGGTATTTTTATTGACAATTTCAAATTATTGTAAAGCTTTTATGTGCCGATAGAGAATTTAATCGATTCTGACTTTACTTTAAGAAGTATGATGTCAGAAGTATGGCAAAACTGTTTTTATTTTCTAGCCTTCTGCTATGATTGAGGATGAATTGTTAAAATGGTATTGGGAGCGGAGACGTCACACTGTGTGAGGGAGCAATTGCACTATACCAGGGTTTTACCGTTTAAAAACGCAGAATGAGTTGGAGTCGATATTTTAATTACTTTAGCATCTCATCCTGCCAGTTAGCAAAGCTAGCTGAGGGAAAAAAAGGACTGTTTTGTGTGCATATTAGAAAGTTTTTTTTTTTTTTATTTGGGTTTTTTGAAGTGAGGATTTGTGATTATTGGTAAAGGTTCCTTTAGCTTCAGTAGAAAGGTGTTCTATCATCGTAAGCATCAGCTGCCAGTGAGTCTGTCATGATGATTTCTAATTCACCAACCTGCTGGTTTGATGCTCAATGTAATGCCACGCAAGAACAGGAACTTTGTTCAGCTGAACAAAACGGCACCAAACCTGACAATGGTTCCTTGTGAGATTATAGATATATGCAAACATGGCGTTGCCTTGCTGATATAAACATTTTTAGTTTCAACAAGATTTGTTTACTTTTTATAAACTCAGTGGCTTCTTTCTGCTACAGATAAGGAAAGTATTACTGATGGCAATAATCTGAACTAACTTTTAATGTAAGATTTCCAAAAGGCCGCCAATATTTTTAAATGCAGAAAATTCCCTGACAGATGCTGATTGAAAGCATGTCTAGTAGCACATCTTTGTTGTGGTCTTGTCAACCTTCCCGTTCCTGGCTGAAAATGTTGCTCTCCTTCTGGCTGAATGAAAGACATATTTCAATATATAATACAAAATAAAGTTTTCTGTGAAGAAGCGTCCCAAACCTCTGAACTTCTTTGACTTCTTTTTCAACACCTAATAGTGAAAAGTCTTCACTCAATAACAGCATCCACACCAAATCAATTCACATAAAAATCTTGATTCTCATTTTCTATGATTCAGAATCAATATAAATTATTAGTCGATGTAGAAAAAAAATAAATAAAATTCACAGACTTTTGGTGTCCATTTTGTAATGACGCGGGATGTCCTGAGGTTACCACACAGGCGGTACTGGAATGTTCTCATGGTGGAAAGCACCAAAACAAAGTGGACACGACAAAAATAAAGGAGAGAGGTTCAACTGAAACCTGCCTTTGTTGAAGTAAAAACTGCAAATGCGCACAGCCAAAGTATGCCATGCCATCCTGTAAGTTTTGCACTAAAAAGGCTTTGACTCCGTTTTACCTACAGACTAAAAAGAAGGTCGCGACTCGGCAGTGCCTTAACCAAGATGACCAAAGTGGAAGTAACATGTGATACTACTTGCAACAGTCCCATCTAAGTATGGATTAATGTTTGAAACTTTATAAATATGACAAAGACTCTTTTAATGTCTCCATTTGTTATTCTGTTTTGCAAAACAGACAGGAGACGATCATGAGGATGCTTTGCAAACCTTTAAACTGAAGCAGAAATCTTTGAGTAACCAATTTGAGTGGAAGGTTCATTTGGAATTGAATCGTGGCCTCAGACCTCAAAATCAGAATTGAATTGAATCTTGAGATGGTAAAAGATTCCCACCGTGGTGTTTAGATATCATAATATCAACATAATATCAGGAAATTATGTGATATGCAAATATGTTGGTGAATGTTTCTATGCCTGTGTGATTTGAAATAGATAAATACTTGACGTCGTTCCGTTTTTGATTTATGCGTCCCCGGATAATGAGTATCATTTTATTTATGTTGCGGCGTACCATTTATTGCAATCAAAGTGGTTATTATTGCACACAATGATACTGCGATAACCATAAATTTAGGAGACCTTTTGTTACCATGATCTGATAGCACAGGCAATAAGCAATTAATCATTTAATTGCATGATGAATTAAAATGAGCTTGATAATTTTCATTCTGATGAATATTTTTTTTGAAGGGTAATGTTTTTGGAGACCTCATAATTCATTCTATTTGCGATTTTGGTTTTAAGCAGTGTTTTTTTTTTATTTTTAATTATTTTTGGTTGTCAGGTTTTTATCTTGGGTATTTAAAACATCTTCCAGTTCCAGTGTTTAACTCTTATTTTGTAAAGATCAGTCATTTGTGTTCGAGAGACTTGCATTATTGTGTCATTATCAGTGTAACGGTCTCTCAACATTATCATTTATCGCAATAATTTCTGGGGCGATTTAACGTACAGTGAAATTTATCGTGACAGACCTAAATTTGTGTCCCCTGATTGACTGAAGCTGGACTGTTTTATTCAATCTTCAGTCAAATAGTAAAGGCAGACGACTCACAACTTACTGCAACAGACATAGTTTTTCGTGGGATTCACATTCCCAGCTATTCTCCAGAGCATCAGGCCTAACACCAGGCCGTGTGTGATCTCCTCCTCCTTTGCTTAAACTCCTGATCACCGTGTCGGTACAGACAGCAGCTGCAGGTTGACTTCATACTGTGTACATAACAATGACTTTGTTGTCATTCCAACGGCTTATCGGGCTCGTCATCGTCGGTGGGTGAGGGCAGAAGGAATTCCACAAAGTTCTGATACCAATTAAAGTGCGTCTGTCTCCTGTTATCTCATTTAGGCTGAAGTCAATATGATTGGCATAATCAGACATGCCTGATTGGGGCCTCCCATTTAATTAATCAGTCGCACTGTATCATCACCTGTGGCTCATTAGAGTAATTAGACAGAATTAGTCAGATAGACGGCCTCTCTCTGCCTGCACACGAGTGGAAGGAATTGCATTAAGAGGGCTGAGCACACAGACGTACACCTAAGTTCTGATAGCCGTCGGTAATGGGATTTGTTTACCCGTGACTGTTATCAGCGACGAGTATTTTTTTTTATTTACTCCCCCCCCCCCACAGCGGTAGATGGAGAGATATTCGTTTCCAAAATGGCCCCAGCCTCCCCTGCCTAGCTGCAAACAAGCGCTCCCCATGCCAGATTTCGCCGGGGCGAAACGTGTTCGCCGACTTCCTCTTCTGAAGCCCAGTTCAAAAGAACACGGAGAAACTGGGCGTGCCAAACTCGCTGCGGAGGGCCTGCCTGTGCGCTCATGTGAGAGCACACGCGTGCGGAGCAGCGTGCGAGAGAGGCTTCTTGGCCAAGTCGGTGTTGAAGTCTCTCGAGGGAGTGTTGGCAATCTGTTCCAATCGTCTTTACAGCTGACCAGACGACCAAATGAACCAGGACAGGGACCGCTGCTGTGGGCCAGTCCGGCCAACCCCAAGCAAGGGCTGTTGCAGCAATCACGCAGACATTACAGCCCACTTAATGCTCTCCTGCGCGCACACACACACACCCACACACACACATTTCGTCCTCCGCTGAACTAGTCGGTGCAGACTTTACCGAGCTTTGGTCCATTTAAAAATAGTGCTGGAGCTCATTTGAATAGTTGTTTGTTTGTTTTTTTTTCCCTAAATAAAAGTCCTAGTAAAGTTTTATTGTTTTCAGATTTTAAAGACTTTAACGACTAAAGAACCAGAGGATCGTTTAACACACAGAATCCCCGAACATGGTAAATCGTGTCTCCATTGAAAAAATACCACATTTTTGTGGTGATTAAACAAAGCGTTAAAACAACAATATAAAAGTAGTAGAAGACGTTGTGTAGAAAGTATTCCTTTCTGCTCACAAGAAGATGGTCATAGCTGGTTAATTAGCCAGGCGGTCTGTGCTGGTGCGAGTTTGATGCTTGTAGTTTTGCCAACTGCACTTTTTATTTTAAACCAGAGCAGACGTTTTAAAAAAGATTGATGAGTGGACTCGTAGAATTCCAGAAAATATAAAAAGCCAGAACAGGAGAAATGAGGAGTCCTTCAACACCTGCACATTTGATTTCCAGGACCCTGGACTGTTGAGGATGCATTTTTGAGTCCAGTGCACTGTAGTTTCCACACCATAAATGTAGGTGTTTTTTAGGGAACACCTTTTCAAACTGCAAAGTGAGTCTTATTTTCAGCCAGATTCGCAGCAGTGTGCAGCAGAAGGTGTAGAGAGGTGTTGCTTGTTTATTTGTTCTCCACGCAGCCGGAGGAAACATCAAGTTTATTTGTATAGCCCGTTTCAGCAACAGGGCGGTTCAAAGTGCTTTACACCATAACCGCGTAATACAGTAACTAATTGTGAAACGAGTAATAAACATCATATCTTGTCAAATCTCCTCATCAGCTTTCTTTGGCATCTTATTGAAAGGATTTAAAATCAATGGAACAGTACAGAGGGATGACTCAGCAGCTTTTGAAACTGTACATTTTCAAAACTTTATATTTTGCAGACACATGACTTTCAGGTATTACTAAGGGCTTGTCTTAGTAATTATTGAAGTTTCACTCTCATGTACATGAGGCTTCTTTTTCCTGAAAGCTTTTTCTCCAATATAAAACACATGCTACAAGCTGATTAAGTTTTGTGAGGTTAGTAGTTTGACTGCTTGACATGAAAAGTTTAATTATTAATATCAAATCGGTGAAAAAGAAAATCTTAGTGGCATTCCAGATGACTTTGACGCATTTTGTTTGACATTAACAGTTCTGTCTGGTAGAAGTTGCAGAAGTGCGTTGGTGGACTCGATTTGAATAAAGGCAGAAAATAAGAAAACAACTTGTTTAACACGCCTCATATGACTTAAGCTTGACCTAATTACAGATCAATGGGTCTGGAGCTGCTCCCCTTCTCTAAAACTGGTCTTCGGTATTCTGAAAACCAAGTTTGTCCTGTTGACCTCTCTGCCGGCTGCTACAAATTCGTTTTGGCCTGTCCGTGTTCACTGTTTATAAAAATGAAAGGTCCTCATCTTTCTGTTTAGCCATCTGTTAATTAAGCTATCTGCTATATTTAGCCTCAGCAGTAATATCAGCTCCAAAGTGGGTGCTAGGAAGGATCAGTCAGCTGGAACGGCTGGCCACCGAGTCCACGCTGCGAAAGTATTAGAATGGTTGGATGTAAGAGGTTAGAAATTAACACGTACGTCTTAAAAACCTAAATCCTTCCGCGGAGAGATACTGCTAAAATGAAAATATAACCTTTCAGGAAAAGGGTGTGTTTTATATGCCAGTGTTCCAATATCAATATCTGTTTTAAGCAACTTAAGAAAGATTGAGGTTTGTCTTTTATTACACAAACACAGCAAGAATAAAGAAAATTAGCCTGTGACATGGTTCTCGTAAAAGCTCACTTTGTTGGGTACACATGGAGACACTAAAAAGTTAATTCCAGAAAGTGTGTGTCTGTTTTTCCTTATTAAAAACATTGTTTGCATCACGGCGGTCAGGGCTTTTAGGCGGATGTTGTCTTTTTTTTTTTTTTTTTTTCCCCCCCCGGTGCATGTAAAACACAAAAATTACTTTGGGCAGAGAAAACACCAAAGCCTACTTTTTCACTTGTTAGCTTCAGGTGCAGAAAATTGTCTAGAATTTTTTTAATATGTGGTTTAATGTGCAAGAATAATGTCTGGCAAGAGGGATTGTGAACTTTCGGGAGTCACGCTTCATTGATATAGCAAGTGTAAAGTCTACTGTGACCCGCTGATGTGGGCGTATAGTTTGCTGCATAGTCAAAACCTGATTGAGTCTAAGGGTTACTTTTTTTTGTTAGCTTAAAAAAAAAATGTTTTAACTAACACCTGGCACCGACCCAATCCTTTGTGATGTGACGTGTTTAGCTTAATGCCGAAAATTCCTTTGGAAACGGGGATCTGGTGTTGGGATATGCGCCGGGCATTGAGGCGGGATTAAAGTGAATTGAGGGCGTTGGGGATTGGCACATGACCTTCTCTGAAGCAGAGCTCTACTTTTGGACCAGGCTTATTTTTAGACGCATCGATCAGCCGTTCCGCGGCCGATGCACAGTTGCGCGTTTGAGGGTTAACCGGCGAAATTGTCATTGCAATTATTTTTATTCCAAGGACTGCAAAGCATAAATGGGTAAAAAAAAAATCTTCAGCATATTTTAGTCCTGAATACAACAGGAAGTGAAAGAGGCACAAGAAGATCCTGATTTACACATAAGAGCATTTATCTCTAACCTTTATTACGTTTTGCAGAAATGCCTCAGTACTTCTGCAAAGTGGTATGGTGTGAGCTCTTGGTATGAATGAATTTACTAAATGGGGAAATATTTGACATTGTTTACACTTACATTAAAAAACTGGCAAAGTTCTAGGTTTGCCTACTCTATAAATGTCTCACTGACCTCCATTCTTTGTAGGTTTCAGGCGAACTTTATAATATAGATACGCCAATAAATCAGAACTGATTGTAAATTCCCCTATACTTTCTATATCTTTCTTTTTCTTCTGCTCATTAAATTAATCAAAATTAAGACTTCCCACCATTTGTGCATTAAAGTCAAAGCTCACATCAAAGTGTAGCTTCGACTTTAATGCACAAATTTGACAAAAAAGAAAAACAAAATAACATAAAGGTTGGGGAATCGAGCTTTGACACATATGTTTATTATTTCCTTCTTCTTTTGTCCATTTTTTTACTGCATTCAAATCAATTGCCTCTATCAAAAAAAATTTGAAGTACACTTTTTTTATTTGTAGAATAAAAAATTCAGACTCGGCGGTGAGATCAGAATTACGTCCTAGCCAGGATTTGACACATCTGTACTCGCTACATCTCTATTTCTAGGCTACATTTAGGTGGATGATGGATAGTTATTCCATTTAAATTAAGATGTGGTTCAAACTACTAGTACTAATTATTTAGACATTGTGGTTATCAAAATAAAATCCTGACATAGTTGTAACTGGAAAATGAATCACTCAGACATACTCTATAGGGTTAAAATCACAATTTTAACTACATTTACCCAAATTGTCGCCTTAATTTGCTGCAGGTTTTAAACTGCAACATGTCGAGAACATCCAGAGAAACGTAAGATTCTCTTTAACTGACCAACAACATTGATAGGAGGTACTGAGGACTGCCACATGCTAGCTGCGCTATCGCTAAAAGCTAACATTATTGTTTTTACTTTCATTCTGTTTTACTTTAGAATGATTCTTTAGTTTTCCTTCTTATTTTTAGAGGCTAACTGGCAGAGAAATGGCACAAAAGCACAATATGAGCTGGTATAATAACCGAATCAGTATTTTCCAGCATCCTTGTTCTTGTTTTTTTTTTTTTTTTTTTTTTTTTTTTTACAAGATCCCAAGCCATGTAGTGGAGCACCCAGTTTCTGACAATTAATTTCAAGTGATAAAAAAACAAAACGTGTTAGGCTCCTCCTTCCGCCTTGCTTTGCACAAGCTCCCGCGTACGCTCGAGTTCACTTACACATAGCGCAGCTGCTCCATGGCCACAGGCAGACAGCCTGCTACATCAACTGCACCATGGGCAGCAAGAGCAAGATGGCGTGTAAGCAAGTTTTTTTTTTTTTTTTATACCAAGGCTATAGCAGTGGACTGTCAAAGAATGCATGCTTTTTTTTTTTTTTTTTTTTTTTTCTTCCTTATCCCGGTTTGTGAATAAAACAGAAATAGCGGCTGGCCAGGGAATTAAACTTAATGCTGATGAAGGCAAATCTACTAATTAGTACTTGATCACGCCATTTCTTTAGAGGATTGTATTGTGTGTTTTCAATGGGGTGGGATATATATGCATGAGTGTGTTTTGGGACCTTGTCAGCGGACTGGGCCA
Source organism: Girardinus metallicus (assembly GCA_903067095.1). Taxonomy (NCBI): domain Eukaryota; kingdom Metazoa; phylum Chordata; class Actinopteri; order Cyprinodontiformes; family Poeciliidae; genus Girardinus; species Girardinus metallicus. Next base: position 10,130 of record CAEGAE010050348.1, read on the forward strand.
CAAGGGCCCCTGTGGTAATGTGTGTATTAAATGATTAGTGCGTTAGTTAGCATAACGGCCCTTCAGCACCGTTTAATCACTCTCAGGGGTGGGCGTCCTCACAGGGGGTGGATGGAAGAGTTTTTGTGGTGGTGGGAGGAGGAAGGGGGACTAAGGAGCGAGGCGCACGGTGCAGGAAACTGAGGAGACTAAACTGAGGAACTGCTGGTTGAATGAGTGAGTGGATGATCTGTGGAGAGGCTGCAGGGGGAGAAAAAAAAGAGAGAGAGGGCAGGAATCCAACAGAAACATAATCCGGCAATTGCCACACAGTCAGCAAAGAGAGATACAATCGGTACAAGTCTTGAACGTGTTGTTAATGTCAGAATTGTACCCATCGTCTGGAACAAGGCCCGTGAATGGCTATTAATAACAATGCAAAATAAACGTGGTTAAAGGCGGGGCCGAGATCAGCCTTGACGACGCTGTTTTAGATAATTGTTGCCGTTGTTATGTTACTCAGAGCGGAGGAGTCGTCTGGGGCTCACAGTTAATAATCGCTGTGAACTGCCTTGAATTTGCTGCCATTTGCTACACAGGTTTACACGGCCGACATAATTGTATTTTATGAACCGACAGGCTGGATGACTAAGATGTTACAGCCAGGAAGAGCAGATTCTGTAGCAGAGTTGTTGTTTTTTTTTCTATTATTATTTTTGGGTGGAGAAAGGTGTTGCGGTGTTGTCCTCTGGGTGGTCTTCAGCTCGTTAGATGATTGTGCTGTATTTTAAGTAGCTTGAGTATGTTTGTGGTGTCTGCTTTAATGATTTTGTTTTAACATTAATGGTGCTATGCGCAAAACAAACTGGAGCAATAAATACAAATTTGTGTTTTTGGGTTACAGAAAGAACTAGATGCCACCGCCACACAGCTTGCTAACAGACAGGATGAGAGCGAGCAGTCAAGAAAGAAACTCATCGACCTGAGCCGCGAGTTCAAGAAGACGACACCAGAGGTGAGGCAGCTGAACCCGCAGTAATCTTTTATACAGCCATACTTGATAAATTTGTATATTGTTGAAAAGTTTGCTGAGACAAGCAAGTCATATATGACGTCTAAGATTAGAATATTACGTCAAGCTAATAAGAAAACCCTTTTGATACAGAAATGTGGGATTAAGGAAAATCTGGGAAAAAGTATACTTCAGAAAACCGACGCGTTGGGGAGGGAGCACCTTTTGGACATTCCCAGAACCACTGGGGGAGTTTTATTGTATATAGGCGCAAAACGTTCCCCAAAGTAAGAATATTTTCTCACTGGCAACTCAAACTTTTTAATTTACATTGTCTGAGAGGTCAAAAACGGGGTCATTCCAATTGATTATGGACTGTCACGATTACAAACTTTTCTGAATGATAAATTACCCCATAAATGATTGTGATATTCAGTGTTGTTTTTTAGACTATTTTCATGTAATGCATATGGCATTATCATTACACGTATGCCCTCTCGCAGATCAATAAACTTTAACTTCTAGAGCACACTCTAGACCTAGAATACTCTTTAAATATCCCAAAATAAAAAAACCAAAACAACCATTATCGATAAATAAAACTGAAATATAAACCAAATGCAACCGAAGCCGTATATATAATCGATTATGAAGTCTCTCTAAACAAAATTGCCCTTCAAAAAACATACTAATCATTAGGCTCGGACAGGTAAGACAGGAAAAGCTGCTAGTTAAGACATTTATAATTATCAAGCTCATTTTAGTTTATCATTTGATCAATTGATTTATTGCTCAGACGTTGAGTGCATTCTGCCCCAGCGGCGTTGGAGAGTGACGTTGGTAAATTGAGTTGTTTTTCAGCAATTCAATTACCGCAAATGAAACGATTACGCTGTATGACACATGCAACTTCACTTGAAATTTTACAGAAAGGTGCAACTAACATTTTAAAGCAATTTCCAGTTTTCTCGCTCTTAAAGTGAGAAGAAACAACGCCCTAAAATTTTGTTTTGACTGAAAGAGTAACTTTCTGTTTTTTTCCTGCGAATATGATAGTTAAAGTTAACACAAAATACGAGCTGTAAAGTGACACCACTGTATAATAATGCTCAAGAAATAAAAAGAAAATTGAAAAGCTGAGCACTCTACATCCACAAAGCTCCCTCGAAAAGTTTGTGGTTTATGAAAATATACTACTTTCCTCCATTTACCCTGGTAAATTCATTGAAAACAATGGCGGACTACAACGGTGCCATCAAACTACCCTGGTTACTGGAAAGAGTCCCGCAGTTACAACAAGCCTTCGCATGGTGAATACTTTCCAGCATTTTGTTTCGGTTGTTACCCAGTCTAAATCCCCTCAGAGTTCACATTACCTGTTAATTTTTGTTTACACAGCAAGTGTTTAGTGCTTTTTGTTTGCATTCACTAGATTCTAACCTGGTTATTAAATGCTTCACTGTCTACATTCAAATACATTAATAAAATGAGTTGTCCTTTGTGGACGTATTCGGAAACATCTGTGGAAGCAGAGCAACCTCACATAGAGCCAGTTGTAGAGATGTAAACTGTAACATGACTTTATACATGTTTTAGAACGTAACCACAGCGAAATGATGATTTTTGGCTGTAAAACATTGGGTCAAAATGCTGATTATAAAATGATTTTTTTTTTTAAATCTTCACTCCAAAAGCGAGAGTCTTACAAAAATCTGTACTGGCAATATTGTTTTGTTTCTTAGTTGCACCTTTTTCCAAGAGATTTGGAATGACTTTACAAGAAGTTGTGAAGTTTAATCCATTTGACAGAATCTCTGGTTGAAGTTTTCTTCCTGAAGTTTACGTTTATTATTTCCACAACGGGAGCCTGTGTGTCTTCCACACACCGAGGCCGAACAAGACATTGGTCGACACTCCCGAAATAGGAGCGACCCCCTTTCAGCATTGACAGATGCAATTTACATTAACAGCGCTTTTTTTGGACCCCACACAAGAAAAGCCTGGGTAAAACGGGACGTTCTGGGGTGGGGAAAAGAAATACGTTCCGGGCCGCATGGTGGAAACGCACCTTGAGAGTTTGCCCGAGTGTGTCTCAGCATCTGCTTTGTTCATAAACGCCGCTGTGATTATTTACTGAAAAAAGCAAAGGGGGAGGAGAAGTTGGAGCAGAGAGATGCGGGCTCGTCTCCCAAAAATAGTCCCTCCATTAGTTTCCCTGAAATCCTAAAGAGACAAAACAGAAACCCCCTCAGGAGTTTGTATTATCTGACCTAGTTTTTTATGTGAGCAGAAAGTGTGGTCCCTGAGAGAGAGAGAGAGTGTGTGTGTGAGAGAGAGAAAGAGAAAGAAAGACAAGAGAAGCAGGAGGGGTAAGGGAGAAAAAGAGTGTGACAACACTACTAAGTGGGATCAGGAGGGAATTCTGTCCTGTTCCTATGTTCCCATCGCTCCTCCTGGGAATATTTGTTTCATCTCTGTTACCAAGGCAACACATTTTAAACCTCGCAGTGAAAACAAAGTATTGTTGTGTTATTATTGGTAATGTCACCATGGTGAATTATTGATGGTGGCATGAATAATGGATGAATGGTGTAGACAGTGGATAGAAAATCGTCAGCTCTCGGCGGAGTTGACAGCAGGCCTATTATAGTTACCACAGGGTGAGGATTGTGACGATTGACTCCAGCATGTAGCCTGTCCTGGTGGAGAGGCACTGTAGCTGCACTCCACGATCACCTCTAAAATAACCAGCAGCACACAGGCGGCACTAAGGCAGAAACAAATTATTGTGATGAATCGGCTATTGAAATAATCAGCTAATTTAGCAATCGATTAATCGTTAGCTGGAGTGTACAGACTAAAAAAAATGGCCATTTGCTAAAACAAACAAAAACAAACTCCATTCTGAGCAGCAATTAAGCCAAATATGTACATTTTACATGTAAGATTTAAAAAAAACAACAACCTTGTCTGTAAATTTAGCCAAAACTCCTCAAGTGGCCTCATAGTTTCAGCTTCACCCAGTTCAGATTTACTAAAGGAATGCTATGTTAATGCATATTAGGCAATAAAATGTTTTTTTTTTTTTTATAGGGATGCACGATATTGGATTTTTGGTCGATATCCAATATGCCGATATACAAAAACAATTTTTCTGATAAGCGATGCCAATACAAATATTTTTTGACTATACCTACTTAGTGAAACTGTATGGCTTTCTCTACTGTGGAATTAAAATACTGTATTATCTTTTGTCAGTTTAGCCTGCTACAAAATGCAAATGCTAAAAATGAGGCTGAAATGATGTAACACTTTTAACTTGCATTATGTTTCTCTCTCTAAGACAATGACGACACTCAAAGCAAATTTGACGTTGTGCCCTGCTGCAGGCATCATTGTCACTGGTTTGTCATATAAAAACAACTTTTATATCGGTGAGTTATTTTGACGGAACGGCCGAGGTCCGATAGTAAATATACAGTCAATATCGGCCGATATGATACAATGACGATAATATCGTGCATTCCTAATTTTTTTATTTAGAAAAGGAAGTGTATTAAAAAGGTTTGTGGTTGGATCAAAAATCTGTAGGGTATACCTTTTTTTTTTTTTCCTTTTTTTTCCCGATTAATCGTCAGAGCAATCGATTAATTGATTACTGAACCGATCGTTAGCTGCAGCCCTGCAGAGCACACAAAGGAGCACATAGGCAGATAGCCTCGATCACAGAACAGAACTCACACATTCATCAGTGTAACAAGGCTGTGATTTAGGAAGGCTCCTCTGGCGTCTGTGTGGCCCCTGGCATCTCCCTGGTATGTGGAGGAGGAATCCGAGCCAGGCCAGACGAGCGACGGGATTCATTACAGAGCTCTAATGGGCTCAATAGGAATCGGCACTAAAACTCTGCAAGTACCGAAGCGTCGGAGCCGCCGACCAAAACAGGCTGGTTTATAACATGTGATGGCCTGCGCTTGATTAAAAATCTTTGTGTTTGTGAAGTTTTTTTTTTCATCTGCATGGCTCTGTGTGTGGTTGACCAGCCCATAGAGGGGGCTGTCAGCTCTCTGTGGTCCACACCAGTCAACGGAGATCACAGTCACATCAGATCAAGACTGCATTAAGCGGAGTGGGAGTCCGTCTCTGATCCATTATTCAGCAACCAGGAGACCGGCCCACGTTGACTGTGTCTGGTCTGCCGAGCTGTACTCGGTGTGAACTGCACTCACGGTCTGCATAATAACACACACACACACGCGCACGCACACACGCGTGTGCGCGCTCACACAGCGGCGTTTCTAGCGTTTGGAAAGTAGTGCAAAGAAATGCAGCGTGAAAACAAAGTTTTTATAATTCATTAGAACTGACACACAGATTCCCCCCCCTCTCCCTGCTAAAGACTACATCTCACTCTGCTTCCTAATTTGACTGAATTATTTATCTGGTTTTTTAATTTCCTTTCAGTTAAGGCTGTGCTGCTAGTGTTTTTTTTTCTCTTTTTTTTTGGAAAAAAGGAGAAGATGGGGATGATTGGAAAATGCCCCAAAGATTGCTGGCCAGAGGCAGCGGTAGTAAAAGAACACACACTCCCGCACACACCCACGCACACACACGTTTGTGTTTAGCTGTAGGGCAGACAGACAGGGAATGGGAGTTCCATACTCCCTGGAGGATTCCTCAGGCTGGCCTGTCTGCTGTCTGCCGGCAGCTTACACACCAGCCATCCATCTCCTGCTGCCTGGGCCCCTCACTCCCCTTCCAAAATACACACACACACTCACACACTCGCAGATTGACCATGGTGTCTGTGTGCATTGTTATGTTATTTGGTCATAAATCTTTAGAAGTGGTGGGGGCTGGGGAAGAGGTGCTCCAGAGTGAACCGGAGGGGTTCAGAGCTTCACTGTCCATCAGAGGTACATGGCTGCTGTATGCTGGGTTAGGTGAATGCATTTATTTATTTGTTTTTTCCGCATGCGGTTCCTCCCATAAAGTTGAAAATTACAAAAGCACAAGTTTGAAAGATGAATGTTGAATCGTAAAAAGAAAAAACAAATTTTCCGTCCTTATTTCGAGGTGCATATTTGAAAAAATGTGTGCTACATGTATTTGTATTTGATGAAGGAATTCTCCATCTGTGCATCGAAGCATAAATTTTTACTAAGTTCAAGAAGTTTATCGGAGTTCATGCTGTTGAGTTGTTTATATTCTGAAATTGGTGGGAGCTCTTAATTATGCGTATAATAAGTTCAAATTTTGTATTTGTGATTAGAGCTGGGAAAGCAAAAACTGTCCGACTGATTAATAGGTGCAAGTCAGGAAATGAGAAAACATAGTTTATTTATTTGCTTCCGCTTATGTCTGTTATAATTTAAAAAAAAATACAAACCTGTTTTACATTGATTTACATTTCTTTATCACGTCCTTTATATTTCATTTGCCAAAACATTAGTTTGATTTTTGTCGAAGTAGTTGAATGATTTGGTTTTTGAGTCACAGACAAAACGTCAAATATGCCAATTTTACAACTTTTCTTCCCTCCGCACCGGAGTAGCCAACTTCTAAATGTTTCAGATTTGTTCCACGCAGCTGAGTTATTAGCAGAGTTATTGGCTTAATTTGTCATGAAGTTTTGCAGAGGTCTGGTTATAACCCCATCATTTGATTCACGTGTGTTGAACCAGGGGAACGTCTACAACATGCACAGGAATTGAGAACAGGAACCCTTCCTCTACACCCTCCTTACCTGTATATGCTTGTCCTGGGGGTCTGATCTCATTTAGGTCGAGGGTGGGGGGAGTGAAATTGGATCCTGTGGCACAAGATCTCTCCGGTACAATGACTATTTCTGATCTGTCTTGTGAAGCAGCAAAGTATCTCAAAATCTCAAATTAGACTGATCAAACCGGAGCTGGATGATATGGGACAGTGACTCTCTAGGTTGAAAGTTCTGGGTTCGATTTCACGTTCGTCTTGCCACATATTGATGTGCCACTGGGCAAGGCACTTCACCCAAAATTACCTACCAGGCTGTTATAAACGGTTATTTTAGTAATTGAGTGATCTGTCAATTATTCTGACAACTAATTAAGTAATTGAGTATTATAAATTGTCCTGTTCTACAGCAGCTACTTAAGCTAGCAAAAGAAATATGAGAAGGAGAAAATGCTAGTAAAAAAGAAAATTAGTCAGTTTCTTTTTTAAATAATAAATGAAAATACTGATTATTTCTAATCAATATTTTCATGTCACTACTCTTTATCATCAAGTAGATGTAATGTCAGTCAGAATGTATTTCCTTGACATGCGTAGCACGATAAACTCTGTACCATCACAGATTAAAGCTAGTGTTTAGCAAAGTGAGCAAAAAAAGTCACCTCTCGGCAACCATGAAGGAGCTCGTTTCATGTAGTGGATGTTTCCTGTTGATTTGTATGAGGACGGAGCATCCAGGACTCGCTATCGTAAAAAAACAAATCTGTTTTCCAGTACGCGCACCGAGCTGTGTCATCTTTTCTATTTAATATAAAATAATCCCACATAATCACACCTTTGACACTTTTTGTCTCTTTAGTGGCGATGGCGAGGGACATATTTCTGTCCCTCGCCGTGCCCCTCCATAGCTGCTAATAGCCCTTAGCATTCGTCAACGGCTCATTGGCGGAAGTGAGAGTGTTGCGCTACACAAATAATCATCCGGCTTTAACACAGCACGCTAAATGGTAAGACACAATTTAATGAAGCTTTGAGGCAAATAATTTGCTTAGAGGAATTTTAAAAATCAAGGTCCTTGAATCATTCATGAATCGTCACAGCCCTAATCGGCTTATGAATGTGTGCACATTTGTGGGTGCGTCTGGGTAAATGTGGCTCTAGTGTAAAGCACCACGAGTGATCTGTGTGGCTTGAAAGTGAAAAGTGTTACATAAATTCAATCCATTGACCATTTAGGACTATGGAAGCTTTTCTCATACTTTTAAGATTTAGGAAGCCTTAAGTTTTAACCCAAAAAGTACTTTTTAAATGCTTTATTTGAATTAGCATTAGACGAGAAACACACAACAAACCTCGACAGAAAGATTTAACGTTTTATTTCCCCTCCCAAAAGTTTTTTTTTTTTTTTTTTTGTCAAATGTCTTATGCAGAAAAGTTGAAAAACATGAGCAGTTGTGTCTGGGAAAGAGTAGAAGTTTCAACATTTCTAGGAATCCTGTAATTTTCTCAAGAAAAGCATAACTTCCACCTCCATCATGTTAGCACTTGCTAAATAGAATCTGAAGATTGGGATTTGCATGCTGTAAGCAATTATTGCAGGGCTAATAGACTTTTTTGGAAGAGATGACAGCCTCCTAACTGTAGATATTGATCTAAAAATAAGTTTATGCCTCTTAGTGGAGTTTTAAAATATAAGATTTACTTAAGTGTACCAATATTTTGAAGCTAAATTAAATGGGGAAACCGTTGTCATCCAAACGGGAGCATGTATAGGTAATCTCAAATGCACGCCGAAACGGGGAGGGGCACACAATCACAATCTGATGCAAATTTTGTAACAGCCACTTATGCTGGTGGTTTTGGGCGTGGGGCAACCCCGGGCTGGACAGGCGGGGTTAGAGGGTGCAGGTCATTACCCACGACGGGGGAATATTTGAATTGGCCCAGACAAACGGCCGATCTGACCCCTAATGAGGCAACAATGAAGCGGGGTCACAGACTCCTGACCTGTCCTAAGCCCCAGACAAACGGCCTGTCTGGACCGACTCGAGATTAGTCCAGCCCCAGACGCCGGTCACAGGTCAGCTCGGGATGCCTGCTACCCCACACTTCCCACTTGGCGTTTTGGCTGCAGGTTTTTGAAAAGGTGCAGATTGTCCTCTTCAAACAGCTGCTGTTGCCCTACTTAACGTCTTCATTAGTCGGTTTTGTGTTTGTGTTTGCATCCGTACACTGTGCAAATCAAATGTTTCTGCACATAATGTCCTATTCTGCTGAGCTTTTTACCGCACGCTCCAGTTCAGTCTGTCAGGACGCAGGCTTGGCTAACAGCATGGTGATTTGCATGTTCCCCTGATACATACAAGACTGGCTATCTAATCTGAAACTGCTGATTCGTACTGGAAAGTCATACCATACTGGACCTGAAGGATGAAATGCTTTTGGTTTGTTGTAAGAGAAAAGGGGGGTGGGGGGACCCTGGTGTGCCACTAAAACAATTTGCATTAACTGTAGGCCTGCTCCATGGCTCCTTTTGCCGCTGAATCACACGCACTAGCGGTGCCTCTGGGTGGCCCAGGTGGTGCTGCACCTGTTCTTATGAGAAACGCAGTCCGGTGAAGCACCTCAGGGTATAAAACCGGGCCTTTTCCCCCCACTCTGTTCATCACTCACACACCACAGTGGATTTATTGGCTGCAAGAAGAATGGCTGCCTCTTTGAATCTAGGATTTGATGCATTTTAGTGTTCTGTTGATTTGGTTTGTGCTTCTTCAGTACACCCCAGCCTCCTCTTTAAATTTACAGACATCTTACTAACAGATGCACCAATTAGAGATTCCGTGAGAACAGATTCTTTTTTGAAAATGAGACATTATTGTTTTCCATTCTCAAGAGAAATTGAAAAATAAACTTAGCTTGAATTACAATGCTGACTTTTTCATAAACGGCTCAAAGTTACAGAGCTGTCTCCCTCAGCCACTACGTAAATCCACAAATACAGAGAAATCCTGCAGAATATCAATAAATAAACCCCAACTAAAACCTGTCTAAAATCACTATTTATCTATTTGCAGATATGAACATTTTGAAATATTTCACCAGATATTTTTTTCCCTACAAGATCCATTGAAAAACATTCTGCCTGAACATATGAAATTTAACAGAAAAATGTTTTACTGAAGCTATAGAGAACCTTAAGTGCTTGAACCTTATTTATAATGTGACCAGGGTGATGTCACACTGTGTGCTTGAAGAAACAATTGTCGTTACACAGTTCTGATTTTGAACACACTTTCACTCATTTTCACAAACGATTATGAAAAAAAGAAACAAAATTTCAAACTCTGTAGCATCTAATGTTAACTGGATTAGTATAACTAGCATAAATACAGTAGTTTGAGTGCATTCCTCATTATGTAACTACCTGTGACACTTCCAAAAGTATGCCAACCTGTCCTATTACAGCATGTCCCATGACAGTCCCAGTTAGACTCTGAAAATAATCAAGTGGAACAGTTTTGCTGTAATGTCTTAGCTTCCTGTTATCTGTTGACATCCAACCCACTGTGGATACATGAAGAAAGCAGTTGACGTGTCTTTGTAGGATAAAGCTGGTTTCCTCTTTGCAGTGTCTTTCACCTTTTGATATTCTTCCCTTTTGAAGACGCAGTGAACTTTAAATGCTTCCCTCAGTAACCACTTCCACACAGGGTTGTCGGTGCGAGCTGGTAGCGTTAATGTGTGGTGTGTTCACTGACTGGCAGAAGATCAGATTTATTTCTGTTTAGTTTCCAATCAGAGCTGATTTAATTGAAAATCACAAGATTCCAGTCAGGAAATGTCTTGTTTTAGTACTAAAATGTTTTCATTGTTTACTAATCTCTCTGCATTTTATTTTCTAGGATTTACGGAAACAGGTTGCCCCTCTGCTGAAGAGCTTCCAAGGAGAGGTGAGTTTTGTTTTTAAAGTATGTTTAGAAATTTAAAGTAACCGCCACTGTTCCATTTACAGTACTTAAAAACCGCTGTTGACAAACCATGTTTGACATTCTTCAGTGCCCTTTTCTTCCTCTTTTTCTCTTGTCTTTCCTACATTGTCACTTCTTCTCTTCACCAACTGTTTTCTCTCTCTCTCTCTCTCTGTCTCTCTCTCTCTCTCCCTCGGCACTATCTCATTTCCCCCTTTTCCTCTCCTCCTTGGCTTTGCTCTCCTCTGCTCTTGATTTTCTGTCCTATTCATGAAGTTCTGTAGCCCGAGGGTGTGTTTAAATTGCATCCTGCAAAAAAAAAAAAGTCACCACAAAATCCCTAGCTCTATCCAGTCACAACTCAGTGACTGCTATTTCCTCATACTTTGTTCCTCTGTATAATTCAGTGGTCTTTTGGTGAACTATAAACTAGCCTTTTTCTCCCCTCGTTGTGCCACATTTGGCTATATTGAGTATAATGGTGAATTCATGAGGATCGATAAAAGTTGACTGAACTGTGCATGTGCTACATTATGCTCTTAATATTGCCGTCCTCCATCATTTTGGCCTGATTCCATCTTGACTCCTCCTTTCTGGCAGCCACACATTTCCAGTTCACTCCCTTATGTGAAAGTCCGAGGGTAGGAGTGGAGACGGCTGGTTAAGACTGGGGCTTTATTCAGGGTCGGAGTGGGTGGGTGCGCGCTGACGCACACACACACACACACACACGCCCACACACACATGCAGTCGAGCAAAATCATCTGAATAGATAGTGACAAGGTCTGTTTTACTACTGGCCATGGAATATTACAGTTTAACACTGGGTTAGTTTCCATATTCTTGTGTTAAAACAACAAACACAGCCGGCGGTTGTGTAAAAATACAGTAATTTATCGTGGTTCCACCGCGTTCTGCTGATGATCCACAATCTATTTAGAGAATAGAAACAGCCAGCAGTATAATTGGGGCTTTGTCAGCTGTTTCCACCATCTTTATGTTGACACACCTCGATGGCGTGCACACCAGGACACGCCGAGACGCGCAGTGGGTGGCCGCGGAACTGAGAGACATTATCTTATGATTATTGAGATAATACTGTACACCAGCGCCAGTCTCGGAGCACCCCATCAATCAGGCGACTATTCTGTGCGCTTGCGTGCCACAACTCGAGTCGTTTTCGGAGTGTGTAATTTTAGACCCGTCTTTGTTTGCTTAGCCCTCAAACCCTTTGATCAGAAACAAGACAGCACCAAAAAACAGAAGGGGTGTGGGGGGTCGTCTTGGAGTCTCTCAGTAACCCATCCCAAAGCACCCGCCCTCCCCCTCCCCCCTCCAACAAACTTTAATCATTACTAAGTTACTGTGGAGCTTTGACAGAGCAATAAAAAGTTTTAGCACAAGGAACTCTGAGGGTCCGACACTTTTAATCTTTGTCATTGAAAGGTGGATGCCCTCTGGTCATAATTATTACCAATAACAGTACGGTTTCCACAAGGCCCTAGTTTGGTAAACGGGTTCTGTGTGTGTATGTGTGTTGTGTGTATTGCATGCTTAGTGTTCCTTGTTGGTCCATCGATCAGATAAGCTTTTCCATTATCCAACGCTTCAGTCTCTGCTTCCCATAGCCTCCCCTTATCAGACTCCACTGGGGCCACACTCGCACACATACACAAACACCCAGACACACACGCACACGCACACAGGTCAGTCCGATGCCCTTCACACACTACGGGTTAGATAGGGGAGCAAGGCGGTGCTGAGTGATGGTGCCACAAGCTGCTGACGTATGTATGTATGTGTTTGTGTGTGGATTTGTCAGGGATACCTTCTGCCATTGTAAGCACTTCTCATTGGTAACCCACCGATACTGGCGAGGTATCATTTGTGTCACTTGGTTTGTTGTGCTTGGTTTGCGTCTGTCTGTCTGTGTGTGTCTGTGTGGGATGGGGGCAGGGGAGCGTGTAACAGCAGATGTCATCGGGATTGGTTGAGCGAGCCGCAGTTTGGAACAGCAGGGCTGTATTTGCAAATCCTGGGTGGTCTTCTAATGGCTCTGGTCCTGCAGTTAACCTGCTTTTAACTGTAGGGTGTGTCCTACATTAAACGTCTATTTCCTGCCTCCCATGTTGCGCTATATAAAGCTGCTGTACCACTGACCTTGGCCCAGTCATTGTACAGTCATGCAGCTGGTTTCCTTCACTGCCATCAGCCCGTCTTTTTTTTTTTTCTTTCTTTTTTTTTTTTTGGTGCCGTCTTTATTATCGACGGTGTTGATGGTTCTCAGAATCTCTGATCGCATGTTATTGCAAACACATGCACACAAGTTCAACATTGTTGTGTAAGCGGTCTTAACATCAGTAATCTTCCATTAGTGGCTGAGTATCTTCAATCACACACGGTCACACAGCATTCGAGAAGGGTACAGGGCATGATGCGGCATGTTGTGGGAACGGGATTTATCATTGGAGTTTAGGCAGTTATGAGAGTTTCATGGTGTCTATGCAAAAAATAAAAGTAAGCCACACACGATCTTTGACTGTAAAGTAAATGTTTAGAGGGGCCTTTTCTTTTTAAATGCAGGACTCCTGCAAATAAAGTTTTTAAAAGTGCGGCTTTGTAAAAAATACTGTTTTTGCTTTATAGATTTTAGAATTGAAGGTGGATGGCAGAAATTGGGGATGGTCGCTAAAACGGCAATGACATAGGTTTATGCTAGTCATTTTTTTATGTATTGGTCTGATAAGTAAAACTAGGCTGTTATTAATAGTCGAGATTTATTTCTATCTTGTTCCATTTGTGGTTTGAAAGGAGGGTTGGCATTTGGTATTTGTTTGGGCATGTGACAGTGATGCAGTGCGGGATACTGGAGTGTTTAACATCGGCAAATTAAAGTTAGCGGTGTGGCTTTTTAAAATGTATTTATTTTTTTCCACAGTGTTGGGGAAATATAGATATTGCAAATAGCCGGTATTTGTATAGGGCTTTATCAAGTCTAGAGGACGACAAAATGTTTTATGCTACCTTTATTCACACACCAATAGCGGTAAGCTACATTGTAGCCACAGCTGTTTTGAGACAACTTGACAAAAGCTAGGGTGCCACCAAACCCCCTGACCACCATCAGCGGGCGAAGAGCGTGAAGCGTCTTGCTCAAGGATGCAACTAAGACAGACTGAGTGGAGTTGGCAACCCACCGATTACAGGATGAACTCACACCCCCTTCGCCCTAATATCTTAAATATTGGGCATTGGCCATAGAAGCAATATTAATATTAGATATTGATATTGGTCCAAATTTTTATATGAAGCTCATATAGGCTCAACAAGTTGTAAAGAGCCAACGCAGCAGGCAAAGTAAATTGCATAATCAGACAGGAGGTCTTTGATTTGTGACCTTTGCTTAACTGGATCATGTTCTTGACTCAAAATGTTTACTTGTTCACATGACCTAATCAGTTCCTCTGATCGCATCATTATTCTCTCTACCAGATGACTTTTCTTGGCAGTCGTAGCAGATAATGCAGCATTTTTCTAACTCTATATATAGTTGGTTCATGGAAAATAACTTTATTTCTGTCTACCCTGGTGTGTGGAGTTTCAAATATTTTGGAAACCTTAGCTGTGTTCGCAACTTATGTCTTGGTATTTTTAAGGGATACAAATATACAACTGAAGAATAAGCTGAAATGATTTCAAACAATGTCTGGCCAGAACATTCAAAACATAAAAAAAATAAAATATTCAGGCCCCTTGCTAAAATAATGTGTACAACATCTATGACTTTTATTGTGTTTTAATGTTGACTAGATTAAAACTGTAAGATCTATGTTGTCTGCATCATTAAGTCTTAAATTCATTCATATAAAACTAAGGTCTTAAACACCTTAAAATGCTTAAAGAAAATGTAAGTTTGTCTTAAATGTGTTAATCACAAGTCTTATATTTTGTCATGAAAGGACTATTTAACCTCTTATGGACGTTTTTTTTCTGGTGGGACTTTTCTGTCAGGTAAAAGTTTCACTCATTGCTCTCTTGGACTCAAGGTGGTTAAAGCTACCGGAAACGAGCTGTTAAAACTTGCTAGCTGGCCAGCAACCCATTAGCAGCTAGCATATGGCTAGCTGGCATATGCCATGTGAGAAGCACAAAGCTGCTACCGCAAGCCACAAAATAACCACAGAAATTTTACAGTTTTGGTCCCCTGCATTTCTTTTGTCTGTCGTAATATAGGTCTTAGATTTTATTCACAATGGCCTTTAAAAAGGTCTTTAAAAAATCTTAAATTTGAGTTGGTTAAACCTGCATAAACCCCGGGATCAATACCCACTAAATTCATCAGTGCTCCTGTTCTGCTGGTTAATTAATTGGGCTGTTTGCTTGAATAAAGCCTGCAAATCGCTGATTAAACAGACATGCAGCTCCTAGCTTACAGCGTATAGTCGTAAAACAGTGCTTTGTTGGTAGGAGTGACGGCTGGCGCTCCTTTTGTTCCACGCTATGACTGTGCAAGTTTTTCCACGAATGGTAAGGTTTCCAAATCGTTGAGTTTCCTGTGCGGAAGCCATTTGTCCACCAGCTGATCAGCAGTGTGCAGCAACTGGTGGGGGAGGGACATCGCTGAATTACTCGGAGCTCATTAAAACTCCTGTCTCCCCAGAACTCTCTCTGGCGACTCATTAAAACCACTGTATACTGCTGGAACGATACAACGGAAAACTTTAGCCCGTTTAAAAACCTCCATACCGGTAACCGGCCCGCTTCTAAAAGAGGAGTTTTTGCTTCCGTGTGAGAGAGTAGAAAGTTCTGTGACAGAGAAACATCTGCGAGACTGACGCCGAAAATCATTGACGGAGAAAAGGAGGGGAGGGGGGGAATGAGTCGGAGAACATGGAAGTGACAAGAGATAGACTGAGAGAAAGCCAGAAATAAAAAGACTTGGGGGGAAGGAAGGAGGGGTGCTGGCACCAGCCTACTCGGGGCCAGATGTTTTGTGGCTAAAAAACTACAGATGAATCAAAGCCATGTGAGGAGATTTATTAGGTTCCCATAGGAGCCGAGGCAGTGTTACATGTAGCCTGTTCTGTTTACAGTGGCAAGAACCCCTTAAACCACCCATCAACTACACTACTGGTTTGGCTGGGAATGTGAAGACTTTATATTTGGACTTGCGCAGGCTTTTGTCTCCATTCCTTTTCAGTTCGTGAACGTGCTGGAGGAGCTGGAAGAGAAACACATGGGCTGTTTAGTCTGAGCGCGGCAGCCAGCGTAGTCAGCTGTAGCTCTGCCCAGTACAGTAGCACCATCTGAATGTCTTTATTTGGCATCTGTTTCCCTCAATTTAGACAAGATTTCAGATGCGTTCTCGACTGCCGCGTCTGATTCTCATATGGACGCGTGGCACGGTCTGTAGTAGAGCCTCGTCGCTTCCTGCTGCCGCGCTGAAAACGCTCCAGAAGTTCCACAGCTTGATTTTTAGTAGTAATTTCTTATAGATCTGTCCTAATGCCGTCCATTTCAATATTATTGGTGATGGAATGCATGCCGTGCTCTCTTGTGTTAATGGCTACATCAGTAATGGATCCACACTGTATTGCTGCTAAGAGCTGACTGAATAATCTGCCCCTGCTGTGGCTGGAAAGACTGAGCCAGCTGTTTAATGATGTCAGTGTGCTGGAGGGGAGAGACAAACACACACCGTTTTACACACACACACACACACACACGCCCACACACAAGCTAACAAACGGACTTAAGCACACTCACTCGAGGACAGAGCGGCGCAGACGCGCGCTCGCGCACGGCAAACGAAAAGCATCCGTCAGCAGCTGAACAGCTGAACTGTTCTTCATGGGGAAGGAAACGCCGTCGTCGAGACGGCCGCCATCGCAGGCAGCATACTGAAGCATAGTGAGAAAAGACAGATATGCAGGCTCCTCTTACTGTGAATTTAATGGGCCTTCTTCTTGGGTCAGTAGATCCGACTCTCAGATTTGTGGTGATAATTAAACGTTCCTTTTCATTTTTTGTCTTCGCAGATCGACGCCTTGAGTAAAAGGAGTAAAGAAGCAGAGGCCGCCTTCTTGAACGTGTACAAGAAAATAATTGATGTCCCAGGTAAGGACAGTTTCTCGGTCTGTGTTTGTGTAAAATTTCTGTTGGGATACATCAAGTCACAACTGGAGTTTATAGCCCACATCCACCCAGACGGCCACTTAAAGAGACGAAGGGAAAAAGTATAGCTCCTCCTCTCCAGACATGACGCAGTGACGTGCCATGTTGAATTAAAATACAAACATTCCACCATATTTAATTTACCAAATTGCCTTTATTTGCAACAGAAAGTCATCATTGTAATATACCTTTAGCCAAAAACGTGTCTATTGAATTAATTATCACACTTTATTTAGCATTATTGAACAAATTTTATAAAAAAAAGTAGTATATATTTCTTTAAATTTAGTTGTTATTCAAAACTTGTTATGAAGGTAACCAAGGCTAGTAAGGCTAGCTGCTTAACAGACATGATGACATTGTCTGCTACTTGAAGATTTAAAGCAATATCGCTATAACAAGAGTGATTGCTGACATTTTAATTCCACACCCATAACTCTGTGTTTCGTGAGTGGAAATATTTCAAAACAGCTAAGTTAGCCTTTGTTGTGATTAAGGATTACATTTAAAAAGATTACTGCCGGGTTTTATTAACAAATTAACATAAAGACAAAATTATTGGAGTTGGTATTGAGCTG
This sequence comes from Girardinus metallicus, assembly GCA_903067095.1. Taxonomy (NCBI): domain Eukaryota; kingdom Metazoa; phylum Chordata; class Actinopteri; order Cyprinodontiformes; family Poeciliidae; genus Girardinus; species Girardinus metallicus. Next base: position 27,556 of record CAEGAE010050348.1, read on the forward strand.
TGAAAATATAAAGTAGAAAAGAATAGTATAGAAACAGCCTTTACTGACCAGCAAAGGGTGAAAATCAGGTTTAACATCAGCATCCAATATAAAAGTTCACAAAAAACGTTATTAAAGAGTTAAAAACAATTTATAAAGCAACACGTTTAACAATAAAAACAATAATAGTAATATCCTGCAGCAGAAAATACTGTGTAATTATTACGGACTCATGATCCAAGAGATGTGCAACTGAGTCGGATCACTTTGTCCAGAAATGTAGATAACGTGGTTGTGTATCGAATATTAAAAAATTACAGACTATTTACCATACAGTATAGCGGCGCAGAAAAACAGATGTGGGAAAACAGTGGAAATGTTATTTAAGAATGAGTAAGAGCAGAGCAGATGATTATGCATATGCCAGCAGGGACGTAAACACTTAATGATTTTGTTGGGAGCAGTGATGCTCCCAACAAAGCATCACTGCTTTGTTATAGAGTCTAACAGCTGTTGGCGGGAAGGATTTGTGATATCGCTAATTAAGCTATCTCCATGCACTATGCTGCTTCACAAAAACGGCATAAAACGTGGAGAAAGGAAACGGGTGATTTTGCAGAACCAGTTGAGAACGAGCCCTGGGTGAGCACTGAAATCACTATAGAGCGGCAAACTTTTCAGGCTGAGGACCACTTAACCCATTTAGCAAACACTCTGGGACCACGTAACTTGAAATTGCCTTCGCAATAACACAACAGCTTAAAATATACAACCTGAAATGAAAATGTTAGCACCTCAAATGCCCTTATTGAATTAACTGCTTTTTGCTAAGGGTATATGTGCGTGCTGGTGGCCTGCTATTGTGCAATTCACACTGAGAAACTGAGAAATACTCCTGTAGACATACATTCCTCTTTTCAAAGATGAGTAGTATTTTATTGTGTAAGCTCTTTTAAGTTTTGTCAAGGCAAAACAGAGTTCACAAGAGTTCCATGTTAAAATGATAACCCGGTCTTAAGCCACTTATCCATTATTATTTTTAGTTATTCGATAAGCTAACTTTACCCGTCGCACTTTGAGCTCACGCCACAGCAAATAACTGTTAGTTTACATGTAGTACCTTGTGGACAATTAGGGGGCGCAGTTTGAAGAAGACTGCGTTAGTCTTCTTCACACAGTAACAGCTTCCACACTGAAGAGGGTTATCATCTTACTGCTCTTAGATATAGTGGGTTTACTGATTGGAAATGGATCCGAATTATTTCATGTTTTTGAACAGCTGGGCATCAATCAGTTTGGAACATTTTCGAGGTTTAACCGGCCCATGCCCAGTCCGCTCTGATGCTGTCTCATTTTTTAGCTTTGTTCGAGTGTGTGTGTGTGTGTGTGTGTGTGTGTGTGTGTGTGATTCCGTAATACATCCCTACAAGGCCTAATCCCACGGGCGTAGCTTTAAGATGGTCTTAACAGAAGGTGCATCCTGACATTGATGACAAGTATGGCCCCGGATTGGCTGCGGCGAAACACACGCACAGAAAAATAAATAAATAAAGCCAGTCACGTTTCATACACTGAGGCAGAGAAAGATGACAGAAGCGTCTGCACAGCGCTTCTGGTTGGAGGTTTTCAGCTGCGCGGAAGTCCTGGAGGGCCCCGGTATGTAGGAACGAGAAAGGAGTCGAGTTCATCTATAACGTAAGGAGGTCATCATATTCCCACACGGATAGACCTACAGTAATATCTTTGGATTGTACTGCTCCCAATAAGTCAGCGCCGGCTCTGACGGGGCTATTCTTAACTTGCAGCGAGACAATGATGTAATGCCTGATGCGCACATGCACAGAGACACAGAGCAGCCTGACTAATGCAGCAGTCTTGAAAGAGGAAACAGTGTGTTTTCTTCTGCCTTCTGTCAGCTTGAAGGCCTGGACAGTCATCCCAGCGTGCTCTGGTTTAGATTAAAGGTGTCTGGTGAGAGCGCTCAGCACCAGCGGCCCACAAGTCAAGCTGTCTTTAACCGGCCAGGGAGGGACGGCGTCTCTGTGAAGGACAAAACTTTGATAAACGGGAGAGAGAAAGTTAATTTTCAAGGGCACAAAAGTAGATAGGAGTCTATATTCAGAGCATACTGTTATGTTACTTAGTATTTGTTTGTTTGGGACTCAAACTTGTGTGAGTGTGTGCGCGCACGTGTGTGTGTGTGTGTGTCGGAGCTCAACCCTGCGTGGTGTGTCACCTTGACGGTACAAAATCAGCATGAAATTCCCCAATCGTTCTCTGCTGATCTCTCATTAGCATAGTTAAGATATCTAACTGCGTCAGACACAAGACACACACACACAAACACGGCTCTTACCCCCAGCTGTAAGCTGTCAGTTCCTCTTATCTGTACAACACACAGAAACACAAACACACACACACACGCATAAACTGCTCTTTTAGCTGGCATGCTGATGAGCGTTGCCTGCGTCTCTTGGCTGCCTGTCACCAGTCTGCCACCCATGAGCACCAATCAGATGTGATTGGCCTGACTGACAGAGCTCTCTTCATCACACTGACAGTTAACCCTGCTGTGTGTTTTCCAGGGTTGTTGGTAAAATGCCTCCAGAAAAGTTGCCTTTCTTCCTTCTGTCTCCGTTTCTCTAATCTCTTATTTACAGTTCTTGCTGCCTGTTTTTTTTTTTTTTTACAGCTTCGCTTTGTCCAACTGTCTGCTGCCATGTTTCGCCTTTCCTCTCGCTTTCAAGATGCATCGCAGCGAACACTTTAACTGATCACAGCCAGTAATCTCTCGTTAATGTGTCTAATCTGTGTTGCTGTCTGTCTGCCTCGCTTTGCGTCGCTCCAATTCTCCTGCTGTGTCAGCCATCGTCATGTTAGATCCCCGCTAATACGAAGCCAATGTTTATGACAAAGCTCAACAGTTTCCTCTTACAGGCCATTGTTCATTAGACCTAACGGAGAAAGTTTGTTCTCACGGGGGGCGGTAGCTAACTGTGACGTGTCGTCCAGTTTCGTATTTACAGCAAGCCTCGATTTTAACTTTTCTAATTATCACATCATTAGCAACACATTGAGTAAAATATTCTGGCTCTTGAAGAATAACGATTAAACAATAGCAGGTAAATAAGGGAACTCGGCTGGAAAGCCACTTTTTTCACTACTGATACCAATACAGACATCTGAGGTTTAGCACAGTAAAACAGTGCTGAGTTAACTGAAATTATAATTTTTTTCCAAGCACAGTCATAAATGTACTGAATTACAAATTTATTTTATAACTCTGCACCACTACAGCACAATTCGCAAGTTTGGTCAAACTTTAATTTGTTCAGTCAGTGCAGTTAGGAGAATAACAGCCAATGTAAAATAACTTGTAAAAAAATAAAAAACTTAAACCGACAAAAGTAATTCTAAATGTAACGTAGAATAAATAATACAGCATAACATCGCTCCGAGCATAAAGCGTAGAATTAAACTGAACAGATCTGCCCTTATGTATCGGGTACATTGTCAATGATACCTGATCTAGAATTTTCTTTCAATATCGAGATCAATACAGATATTAATATCGGATTGTTGCATGTCTAGAGTAAACCGTTGGGAATTATTGCTGTTTAAAATTTTTACGGGAATGTATTTGTTGGGTTTAGCGTTTAATTTAGTTTTTGGTCTCTCTTGCCAGTCAAAGAAGTTTCATGTTAAACAAAGTTCCACCCTCATGCTCACTTCAGATCAATGCTAGGTTGGCTGTGTGCAGTAAAATCAGGGTTCCTTTGCAATCTGGAGAAGTTTTGATTTATTTATTTTTTTTTCTGAAAAATAATTATTTTCAAAGTTTGAATAGGTGTGAAAAAGTCAATAGTTCTGCTAAGAAAAAAAGTAGCATTTTCAGGTTTTAATTCTCCCACCTTGTCTAAATGCGTCCTTGCTTCTGCTCTCACTTTCTGTCCAGTTTTTTTCATCCTCTTGTTTTTTCTTCCTCTAAATTCCTCGTGTCCTTCCATACTCCCTCCTATATGTCCTACCTTCTCTCCTCACTAATTCCTCCTTTGCTCCTTTTTTCATGGTCTTCCATTTTTTTCTTCTTTTCCTTATCTATATTATTTTTCCCTATTCTTCTTTGCTTCCTTCCTTATAACCTTTGTTTCTTCCACCCTTATGTCATCCCATTTTTTGTCTTTCTTGTGTCCCATTTCAATTATTTCCATCCCATCTTTCCGTCTTTCATCCTATCTTTTCTTCCTTTAATGTCTTTCTAGTCTCTTCTTCTTTTATCCTTCCTTTCTCTTTCCTTCCTTTTTTGTAAAGTTTAGATCAATAGGCCGACCCGACCTGACATTTGGGCAGAGTCGGGTTCCAGCACGGAAAAACCTAAAGGAGAATAAACATGTTTTAATCTACTTATTCTAGTCTAAATAGATGGGCGGCCAGTTTAGCCTGGTCAGGAATCAACTTGAGCTGCAGAAGCTAATCAAACTGTAGCGAGCACAGTCAAGGCGCATGCAGATCCCTGCATGCGCACGTGGCCCCGCCCTGGCCCTGTCAGTCACACATCCCAGATCATTTGCTGTTGACTCACTCTGCGGTCACAACAAGCAACAAGATGGAGCTGGAACATGTTACACATACGCTAGAAACGGGGGAAATTACGCTAATAAGCCAGCAGAGTGCAAAGTCGGAGGTCTGGAAGGATTTTAATCTGGTAGCAGTTTAAAGTAATAGATCAGGTTTACTTCAGACTTGGCTCTTTGAGGTTGGATCAGGCTCCAGCACAATGTCTATGGGCTCGGGTTGGGTAGGTTGGATTTCTTCAGGCCTGATCTAAACATCCATTCCTTCTTTGTGCCCTTTGTCCTTCTTTCCTTGGTGTCATTGTTTGTTGATACCATATTGAAAACCTTTCTGCTGTATAAATATTTGCCTTCTACATAAAAATGACAGTGAATTATTGGGAATTTTTCCAGTACAGTAACCCGGAGGGGAAATAATCATGTTGTCATTTGACACAAAGATTTAAAGCAAATTGGAGACGATCTATTTGTCTTTATCTTCTTTAGGATTAGCTAGTTCACCCGCTGTAGTTTTAAAACATTACTAGCTTAATTTGAGTGATGGGTGGTGCTCCTTTAGTTTCCGTGACTGTCAGTGTTTTCTGCTGCTAAGTCTCTGTGAAAAACACCATGAAGGAGAATCCGCGCTCAGCAGATTGACATTACACGCATGGCTTTTAATGTAGTTTGTCAAGTAGCCCACATGAAAATGCGGTGCAATAACAAAGCCAGCACAAAACGATAAAACACTGAAAGAGGTTAGACTGTTGGAGAACGGCTACAGAATTTTCCCTTTTAATAATCAAATACTTAATTTATTTCCATAACTGTGTATAGATCCATTTCTTTTACCAGTACAGCTGTATTCTGTGTGTTAATGACTGAACTTACATCCTCCCTTATCACAGGGTTTCTTCTAATTATGTTTATGTTTCACTTCTTCCTCCAATCAGTCACTTTCCACAGAGATCAAAAGTCAGGGTTCAGCTTCAAACATTTGTCCTTAAGCTTGTAAGATTCATTGCTCAAGGACGCTCAAGGACGCATCAGCAGTTCAAACGCTCGCTCTCGGACGGCCTTGACTGCAGTTATTCCAAACACACTCGGCCACCTCGCCGCCCTTGCTTGTCTGATCTGTTTTGGAGTGTGTTAACATGGAGTGTATTTTTTTTAATTTATTTATTTATTTCGTTCTTTTTTTTATTCTTTTCCCCCTCAGACCCTGTACCTGTGCTGGAGCTGGCTCAGCAGCTGCAGCTGAAGCTCCAGAGGATGCACGACATTGAGACAGAGAACACCAAGCTACGAGAGACACTGGAGGACTACAACAAAGAGTTTGCAGAAGTTAAAAACCAAGGTTAGAGGGGGGTAAACGGAGAGGATATTGTTAACCTACAGGGGACAACCAGGTAGCTCAAACCAATCAAAATGACGCAGTTTTTGCTTCATGCTGTGGCATTATTTAAAAAGAAAAGTATTTAGTTGCTCAACAGAGAAGTAAATCTTTACCTGGTGAATATACGTATGATTTGAAGCGTCTCTCTGCGTTCTGAGAAAAATTGAACTGGTCCCCTTGTTTAGAGTTGGGGGATACAGACTTTAAGTTTTATAGTATCACAATAGTTTGTGATGCTATTGTGATAACGATGAAAGTGACAATAAGAACTATTTAGTACTTCCTTTTTAGGTAACTATGACTGTCAATTGTACGTGCGTGACACGGCAATTATACACAACAAAAATACAAACAAATCCATCTAATGCGCTGCTTTAGGACACCAATCACATAAAAAAGTGTGATTTCTGTCACTAAACTGCACATAGCAACTGCGCTTCATCATATTTTCAATTAATTATTTATTGATACTTTCATTGAACAAGCAGTGGAGAAAATAGCAAAAATAACAATTCCAACTACACAGACAGTTTTGGCAAGATTTAAACTTCATTATTCATGACAATGATAAATCAGAATAAGAAATTAATCACAATAAATAATAAACGATAATACGATAAATGCACACCTCTGCTTCCTTTAGTTCAAAATAAGTCATTCTTGTGATTATGTGATGTCAAAGTAACTTTAGCTCCCTTTACAAATCGACTCGTAAACCTTTCCTCTTTTTTTTCCCCTCACATTTACGTTTTATTGTAAATTTTATTGGGTTGTTTCCCGTCATAGATCCCTTTTGCATATAACAAATATGAATCAAGTTTTCTTTCAAGGAGTTTTTTTGTTTTAAATCTTCTTTTATAAAATGTTATAGTTTTAAGGATTGTGACTTACAGCGGGGTGGGGGGGGGAGTCGGCTTCCCAGAAAATTAAAATCTCGTGTAGAAACGTCAGCCTACTGGGAAGTAGATGCAGGCACTAAATATTTTACTGCATCAGTGCAGCTTGGCATGGCCGTCAGCCTGTGGCTCTGCTGTGTTGCTAAGGAAGCAGAGGCTGCTTTAATAGCAGGAGTGTGGAGTCTCATTGCTCATCTTCCCCTCCACAATACCTCAAAGATTTGCCAGGTGATCAGCTTTGCACATCGACGCCACGGTTATTGAAGCTGTATTGGTATCTTTGGTTCCCTACTGGAAAATGAAATCAACGTCTCCATGGAGCTTGTCAGCAGAAGAAAGCACCAGGTGCTTTAAGGTTTCCTGATTGGACTTTGGACATGATGAAACACTGGGTACTAACTGGGACAGAGGACATGGCAGGCTGTGGAAACAACACACTGGACCTCCATCAGCTTGGATTATTTGCCTCTATGCTCTTCTTCCAGACTTTGAGATCTTAATTTTTTTATAAAATGCAAAATTAAGTTTTTTCTTAAAGCTGCAGTATGGAACGATTGTAAAAATGTTGTTCCATTAGTTCAAAATAAGTCATTCTTGTGATTATGTGATGTCAAAGTAACTTTAGCTCCCTTTACAAATCGACTCGTAAACCTTTCCTCTTTTTTT
>CAEGAE010050349.1:0-12051 GCA_903067095.1 Girardinus metallicus
TGACAACTCCCACACATACAAAAGGTGAGTCTATATTTTATTAGTTTATATGTGCAATCTTAGTCTTTTATGTATGCGTGTGAGAAAAAAAATTGTATGCTTGTGTGATATTTTATTAGTGTGTATGTGCAATTTTAATATTTTGTGTGTGAAGAGAGAAAAATTGTATATGTGTGTGACATTTAAATAGTATATATGTGCAATTTTAATATTTTGTGTGTGTGTATTAGTCTTTAGAAGTGTGTGAGAGACAAAACATAGAACGGCCCTCATACTCCCCCCCGGACTTACGTTCGTCCGTCCCCTGGTCTGTTTCCTCCCCTCTTCCCCTTCATTCGTTCATTCGCCTCTAATCTATCCTCCACTCGAGGCGATATTTCCCGTATTCCCAAACAGGCATGGGGCAAGGTGAGAGTTAAACTCACTGAAGATGAAAACATAAACTAAAAATCGGAGTATAGACATTTTTTATAAGCGTATTTGTGATCCTGGCTCTTTATTATTAAATTGAATATATAATTTCAGATTTTTGTATAACTTTTCTTCAGGCCAACTTAGAAAGTGAGCTATTATTGTTACAGGTTAATTTTCTAAACTACAAAAAAGTAGCTAGTAGAGAAGCTCAAATATGAAAAATTGGACTGATATTGATATCCGATAGTAACTCTGCTGTAATGGCAGATTTTATTTTATCAAATTTTTTATGCGATTACTCGATTAATCGTAAGAATAATCGATAGATTACTCGATTACTAAAATATTCGTTTACAACAGCCCTGTGGCTTGCTCTAGGTATCAAATTCTAGCTCCAATCTCCATTTAGTGTGTAGCTGCAATATGTGCAGCATGTTGTGTGTATATTTGTATGTCTAGTGAAAACTCACACAATTTCAGGGCTTGTTAAGACAACCGTTGGAGTAGAAAAACGTGTGTGTCTGTTTTTTTGGTTTGAAGGAATGCTTTGGTTTGAAGGAAAGAGCTGGAAGTACAGGACAATGTTCCCCTGGAAATAAAACCCCAAAAAAGAACAAAGCTTTCATCAACTAACTGTCTGAACTTCAACATACTGAACTTACCTGTTAGACAAAAAAAAGAATATCTAACAACCTTTGCCAGTCCAGTCTTTCAATTATTATCTGTTAGTTTTCAGGACCATTTCTTTATTGTTGTAAAGTTTCATTGATATGCTTCCTGTAGATGTATGTTTATTTTAGTTTCTGCCAGTCCAATTATTAAGTTCCTAGAAAGCATGCAAGTTTAGTCAGTTTATGACTATGAAATTTCATACTGGCAGTAACTGAAATTATGCAATATACAAAATAACCATTCAAGGATCATAGATTTGTGGCTGTTTTTTTTTTTTTACTGTAAAATAAGCAGGTAAAATAATGAAATGGTAAAACACCTTTTAGCCTAAAATTAGTGGAGTTCCCGTTGTCTGCTCAAGACCATGCCATCTTTGTGCTAGCTCAGATTTCCTTTTAGACATTTTACTGAAGCTCAACATGGCTGGGACTGTGTTCTTCCTTCAGTCTCTACTACACTATACAGAGTGTCAGCTCAACTTGATAGTGATTAAGAAACTTGCTAATTCTGGTCTTCATCTGCAAGAGCACAAGTTGTTTCTTTGTCTGTTGATGCAGATCAGATTGGTTTAGGCTTTTTTTTAAATGAAATGTTATCTGCATATAGTGCAAGTTCAAGTGAAATGCTTTAAATTTGGTCAGATGTAGGAAGGCTGCTAGCATTACACCATAGTGACACTTCAAATATTGCACCAAGATTTCTTATAGTTTAGAAGCAGAGCAGCAAATCTGTACCAGAATCTTGTATTAGTTTCTCTTCCTTTCCTTTTTATCCCAGAGTCACAGCAGAGTATACTCTGAGCTGACTGAGAAGCACGCTGAGGATAAGGCATGTGCATTTGACGAAGCATACTGAAAAGGTTCAGTTAAGTGGCACAGACCAGAAGGTAGACAGTGGATCTGTTTACTGCCTTGAGGTTTTGTGGTTATGCACTAGAGCTTTCCAGTTAACAAGCATGATCTAAGGATGAGCTGACAACACCAAACACGCAGCAGTGATCGAATCCTAAGTGCTCTCTGTGCTAACACAATTGAGGCATGTGAGACCTCTGAATGATTTGAAGATATCGTGACATAGTAAGATAATGTAGAGATTTAAATCAGGCTACAGCATATTCTCCATATGGCCACAATAAAAAGAAACGCCCCTGTCAGTCATGGATTAACATTCTGTTATTTTGCTTGATTTGAAGAGTTACAACAGTGGTATCTAGTTTCTCTCCCAAATGTTCAGTGTTTAAAGGGAAGACAGGAACTTGTTGTCCTCACAGTGACTGTGCTGGCATGAGGTTGATGGACCAACAAGTCCTTACTGTCCCCAGGCAATCTGGGGAGCATTTCCACTGAGATTTATGACCCGTGCTGTGGTTACCACAGGGATGATGCCACAACACACAGTTACAAGTTAAAGCCTTCTCTGCTGGCTTCCCACTTTCCTCTCATTAACTGGGCCATTGCAACGCTTCAAGGCTTAGCTTTGTTGCTAAAGAAATATTTAAGTTCAGAACTCTCGTATCCTGCTTTATTTTGTTTAATGCGATGGGTTGTATTTAGTTTTTGTTGAGCAGAAGATGTGGTTTGGCCTGTGTTTAAAAAAAAAAAAAAGTTTAAATCTATCTTGGGGGCAAACCCTAAAAGAGGGTGGTAAACTCAAAAGTCCATTAACCATTTATTCCAAGAGACGGCTCCACATGTGGACACTCAGCCACTAGGAGAAATAGATAATGGTCATAATTGTTCACTCTCCCATTGCTTTCCTAAAGGCATAAATGTGTTGATCCTACACAAGATGCTCAATCTGAGCCCAAGGCAAGAAAAACAGCACAGAATGCTGCTTTATAATTAATACACACAGTATGAAATATTGATTGTGAGAAGGATGTGGCCAAATATGGATTCTTTTTTGTTTGGATTTGTACCAAGGATAATAACCAGGTATTGTTTTATTCTTGAGGAGAAGCAAATCTGCATTCGATTTCAGATGTTTATGTCTTCTGTGATGGTGTGTCTGTTGAGGAAGTAAAAAGTCAACACATCGCTCTTTAATGTGATGTAAATCTTAATTAAAAGGAAAACAGCAAATCTTTTAAAAGAAGATAAATAATATTTGTCGTAATGATATGGATGTATAAATGTGTACTAATTACTGGAGACTTGGCTTTCAGAACTAACCACTAGAGAACATTAAATAGGAGTCAGTATATACTGGTTAATTATGGTTATTAGTATAGTTTGTTCAACCTGATATTTTCTCAGTTGCATTTCAATACGGAAGCTACAGTCTGCATAATACTTTCAAAACATAAAAGGGATCTCACTGTTGAAAGATGTAAGTCAGGAGGAGGGATGAACGAATGAGATACACCATAGAAAACAGTGCAGAAAGACGCTATCAAGTTGAGTAAATATGGCATGACACTGACATGATCACAAACTGGACTTTGATCCAAAATCGATGAAAAAGCTCTAAGGAAAGAGTTATGAAGGCAGATACAACTATCTCCCATGCCTTCATTTATATTGGCTTTTAGATTGGCAAGATAATTTGCCTGAAACACTTTTTGAAATTTATTTAAAGCATTGTTTTGACTAAAATTCCTCAGCAAAGTTTTAGTTTGAGACTTGTAGTTCCCCCCCCCCCCTTAAAAAATCTTTTTATTTTATTATTGAGTTGTAGAGGTTATAGGCCAAATAAAGTGTGTTATTTTGGCCTTGTTTTTTATGTGTTACACAAACTCGGTGTCTTAATAGAAGAACAGAGACATATGTCTCAACTCACTGTATGTGAGTTGAGTGCACAGATTCTGTGGGTTGGATAAACACTCTGCTTAGCATCGTTTTGTTCTATAAGACTAGCCACCACTACTTGTTTAGTTTTGATCATTAAAGGTGCGGTTACAGTAAGAAGTGCACATTTTTAGGTTATTTTTTTTCTGTTTTCATTCTTATTAAAAAGCCACAACAATGAAGTAAGCATGCCTCTCCTATTGACAAAAACATACCCAATCATAAGTAGATAGAAATCCTCTCGTATCTCAATCCCAAGCTCACCCTCTACCCTGCTATCACCATGCTGCCTTGCATACATATACATGCAGAAGAGTTGTGTCTGATTAGCAACCACATCTCAGATCTCTGATTAGGTGTGGAGTAAATGAAGTGCCCCCCTCTGGCATGCATTTCCATAATGTCAGGTAATTAAACCCCAGTGTTTTAATAGCTCAGGAATAAGGAAGGCTCCCCAAGAGACCAGACAATGATGATAGATGATGTTGAAAAACAGTGTGCCGCTGGCTTGGGCTTGAGCTGACTTTGAAAACGTTGGATTTTACTGAAAATACAAATGTGCCATAAAGTTTGATGTTTAGGGCAATGCTTAAGCAGAAATTCAATATATTTCAGTTTTATATCAGTGCAGAACAATGTAACACGTATAAGTCCATCTTTTTTTCTGTTATTTTACAACAAACAATTTGCAGTAGAGATGATGTGATATCCTCCTCCACCTTTTACAGCTACAGTGTTTTTTTTTTCTCTCTTCTCAAAAAAGGAGGTGGCAGTTATCAGGTCATCACGCTATCTTGCTAAAACACAAAAGGGTGGCTCAATTATAATAATATTAAAATATATATATTTTTTTGTTTTAACAATTCTTGTGAAAGCTAGATATGTCTCCTGAATAAAAAGAAAAGAATCAGAGTTTTTCAGGAAATTTACCACTCTCGTTTACACAGTGTTGTTCAGGAACGCATGCACATTTGAGTTATGTGCTCTTTGTTGATGGCTGACAGATTCCAGAGCTAAACAAAGGCTGCGAGAGCATGAGTGTCTTTTTTATCACAGAAAAACCTGGAGAGGTGCTATTGTAAACATGACAGTGGATTGTCAGTACATCCCTGTTTGAGTTGTTGCTTTACGTGTGTGTGAGTTGTCATACTGTATGTGCGCACAAAGACCTCACAGATGCGCAACAAAAGCCCTTTGATGAATAAAAAACCTGCTGTAGGAAGGTTTTCTTTGTCAGGCCCACTCATATTTGTGGGTCTGAAATGAGAGTAATGCTTCTACAGAATCCAACAGAAGCAGATTGAGCTCCAGATGTTACTTCTTTTATGTAAATTAGGCTCTAAAAACACTGATAAATAAGGACTTCTTTATTAGTGTGATGGCTCATGGTTATTATCTGTTGGTGGGGCAAAAAAAGCATTTTTGACTAAATAAGCTTTTGAACAGAGCTGATGCTACAGCTCTATCTGAAGATAATTAATCGGATGTTGTGAAAAACCTAATTCTTTTAATCTGATGTATGAACTACACTTCAAGCGTCACCACTGCCTACTTTGAATTTTATAAAATAACAGATGTACCTTAAAAATCTTTTAATCTTTCTTGTCGTATGTGAAAATGGATAACTCAGACCAAAAGAAGAAAGATGGGTTAATTTTTAATGATGCTCTACTTGGGTTTCCTCTTGCAGAAATGGTATGTTATGTGTCATTCATTAATGTCTGCCAAGGGATGATAAGTGTTTGTGAACTTTCTTGTATTTGCTTCGCTTTGCAGATGTATCAGATCAAAGTACTGAGCCTTTTTAATACATGCCACAATCATTTTAGTAATGGATGACTTTTCACTGACGTATGTTTTATGCTACTTATACTTAAGGTTCATATCAGCACATACAGCTCTCAGGAAAATACATGTAACTACTATTTTAAGTAGTTGCAAAAATAGACATTTTTGTGCTCAGCACAACTAATGTAGCAGGAAAAGAAAAACTTCAATCATAATTCACTCTCAAAGAATGAGACATTAGCTGCCAAATGGCTGAAGTAGTTGTTCAACTAAACCACTTTCTCACACAATAACACATTTTGTACATTTGAGAAGTGACAAACTATTGGCTCATATTCGTGTAACAATTGTTGGAAGGTAGCGAGCATCAAAATACAAACACTTGTTTTGTTTGGCACAGCTCGTGAAATGTTTGATCGTAGATTCAACTGAAAAACAAATTGTTTTTGTCGGGTTTTAAATGATTTCTCCCCTTTTTCATCTCAGAGCAATCATTGATTTTTTAGTTTTCCTTTTAGTTTTATAACTGGGAAAGTATAATCTGACAATCTTTGCTATTAGGTTAAGTAAATTATACTGTGGAAAAAAATGTAAATGTTTATGTATTTGAAACATTGCTCTGTATGTATTATGTAAACTACATTGAAAAAGTCTTATTAATTTTTGGGCACTTGTTCATATGCGTATTGACTTTTTTTTTCTTCTCTAATTTCAGCAAACACCAGTCTTCTGGGAGGAGGCGGAGGTGAGTAATGTTAACATTTAAATATATTTAATGTTTGTACAGAAGTATGTGAATAGACCAGCCTAAAATGTTGTATGGCTCATTTAGAAAACTTCACAAATTTTTGCAAATTTAATTTTTTATTTTTTTTTGCCTATTGTAAATCTAACTAAATTTTCTGTTAGATCAAAATATTACAGCACTTTGCAGAGTAACCTTGCTCTGTCCCACTGAGAGGTGGTCATTACTTTAGCAGCCTGCCAAAGAGCATTATCATCAAAGCAAGGAAGCAAACCCAGAGCAGCCAACTGTGGTGTGAGAATAATGGGGAGGTAGGGAGGGGGTTCCTGCCCACTCCTCTTTCTTCTATTTTTTTGTTCTTCTTTCTATGGCGTTAGACGTTTTTCATGACATGATTGAGATAATAATTCTTCACCACTGTGACAACAGATCTGGATAAAATGCTCTAGGTTAAAAATGGAATGTAAATTTTTATCCCCACAGCGAATTTTTGATCATATGGGAATAATGTGATCTACTTCAGTCTTGTGTATCCTTCTGCATTTGCTGATGTGTGTAATATGTCTTCTGTCTACAGTTGTACAAAAGAGCTTTCTTTTGTGAACCAAATAACCTTTTCAATTTCTATGTTAAAATATATTTGTGGAAATTCTTTATAAACTGTAGGTTCACTGTGTTTTTTTATGTCTCTGTCACTTTTTAATGGGTCATATTGGATTTATGAATATTTATCTAAGCGTATATTAGTAAATTGTTAAATTTGTATATATGTACCAAACTGTCAAGCTACAATGAACCCTCACCTATTTGAGGTTCAGTATTCGCAAATCATCTATTGTGCGTTTTTTTCTTTTTTTGTGTGTGTTTGTTTCCTGTGAAATGTAATCACAGTTATTTATGGAAAACTCCCACTGCAGGGTTTCCCCAGAAAACTTGCTAAACCCAGTGGTCGGGGCGCCAAGGCGGTCCACCGTGTTTTTGTATTAAAAGATGTTAAGTAGACAGGAAATGTAAAAATATTACTGGGTAATTATATGTTATGGAAAACATCGCCAGTGAAACGCTATTTAAACCCACGACTAGTCTTAAAACAACAAATCAAAAAATACTATTAAAATGAATATCAATTATTTCTACTTCTGTTTAATTCAAATTTAGTCAGCAGCTTCATAAGGCCCCCCAAGGCTTCATGGGCCCATAAATGCTAATATATTAACACGGACCAAAATACATAAATGTGACATTTGTTTATTGAGATGATCAATGCTACTAAATTTGGTTTAATGGTTTCAGCATACATAAATTAAAAGACTTTAAATTGTTTAACATTTAAATGTAAGATTTAAAGGAGCTGGCTAGTTTACTTTGTAAAAGTTCAAAGAACAATATTCATAGTTCAATTGTTTTGTTACCGTTGATACAGTCTGATGTTATGAGTTTAATCTTTGAGTTTGAGCTCTGTTTGTTCATACAAATGAGTAAACTGCGATCATAACTTATTGCTTTTTAGGTTCGCCAGTCAAACTACTCCCTCTCTCCCAGATTTCACTAAATTTAACATGGAAGCTGTTATGTAGGTGTTACAATAGGTGTTGATCTTTTTAGCAACAAAAGGGGCCCCTAAGTGAAATTCCGCTCCAGGCCTCATACAGCCTTGGACCGGCCCTGCACGATGAGATAAATTCGCTGCACTATGCAAAGATGTGCAACAAATGGGAGATTTAATTGAGTGCTGCTAATGTGGCTTTAGTAGCTGCTCTTTCATTTTGTGTTTGTTGAGGTTTTAATAAGGGGACACATAAACTATTTTAGTTGGTGGAGATTATGAGACGAGTTTCTCTGATCTCCGCGCGGCTGCAAGTGGTCAAAGCATTTGATATGGTTTGATGCATTGTTTAACCAGAAAAATAATACTAGTAATAATAATAAAATAATATAAAACCAATGTGATGCGTGACTGCGAGGCGAGCGTGAAAGCTCCTCACAGGAGCCGCATGATGAGGTTAGCGCTGGTTCGTTAACCACTAATGCTCCGACCAACCGCAAACACATGCATTAACTATATCAGCGCAGACAGAGCCGGGCGCTGGGCAGCGTGTTGAGATGGAAAAGCCACAAAAAAATCTTTGTCCACGAATATAAATCATTCTCTACAAGTTATTCCTGCGTTTCACGTAGAGCTGCGCAACCAGAGCTAACGCGGTGGGGTTTAAACTCTTACCTTGATCAAAAACTCTGAAAGAAACATGATTCCTCACAAGGGGTTGATGTATATATCCATACAGGTAGCCTGTGCCCAGTTTGAGTAAAAGGAGGCGCACGCGATCCGCGCTGAGGTAAACTTAAGACATCCAGCTGCTGTAGCACGCGAGGCAAGCGCAGAGTCGCCAGCGGTGTGATTGGTCCGGTTTTAAATGCATCAATTATTAACATATCTTTTAGGAATAAATTTGCTCCGCCAGTAAAACGCTTAGAGCAACAGAGACGCTTGCAATCTGACTTTAAAAAAATAAAATTGTGTTTTTTTTCTCCTAAAAACATAAACAAGAAAGGCTTAGCCTGGAGGCGGGGCTAGTAAAGCATGGCCAGGCCTATAATACACTGGGGGAAACCCTGCACTGATGATCAGTATATTGTTACAAAGACAATGCAGCTTGGAAAGCTGAATTACCTTGGTGCAGTGCTATTAATTTTCTTTGATGCTAATTAGCTGTACCCTCAAATGGAAATAAGGAAGACTGTAGATTTTAACTTAGTAGTGGTAAAATGGTTTCAACTGTGTATAATAAAGTACATCTTGGGTATGAACTACTAGTTTTTTATTGGGGATTCACATATTCACAGATTTTAGCTATTCATGGATTGCTGTGGTTCCTCATTCCCAAAACAACCTGGGGTCCATTGTAGCTAGCTTTTAGCTGGCTGTCTAGCTAAGTAGCCAATCAACAGTGCAGAGCACATGAGTTAATCAGCCATGTTCTTTGTTAAAGGTTAAAAGCAAACAAGTAAATATCATCCTAACATCAGCAGATTATCTAGTTAGCATTTGACTGCTAATGGCTACATTTTAGAGCTTTCTTCTTCAATGCTATGTAACTATTAAGCTGTGTAAGTTATTCTATTTTAGCTATGTTACATTTAATTGTGTCATTTACTGTGGTAGCAAACTGGTTATCTCGCTTGCAGTGTATGTTGCTATTTAGTTATCTTAATCGCTATGTAAGCAATTAAGACATGCCGTGCACATGCTGAATTGCTATTTTGCTTTAATGCTTTTCTTACACAGTCTTGCTAGCTGTCTACCTATTTTGTTGGTGAATAGAAATAGACAGTTTAAGTATCTAGCTAAGTTTCCTGCTTACCTACCTTGCTTTCAATTATTGAGCTTGCTCTCTAGAATGTTGTCTAGGCATTCAGCTATCTAACTTGCAGTCTATCTTTATGCCTAGCTGGCTGCATTGCCATGTAGCTATTTAGCTTGTTGCAGTCATGTTTACTGCTGCTGCTTTTGCTATCAAGCTGTGCCATTGTCTAGCTTGCTATTTAGCTTACGATCTAGTACCATTGTTCACTGCTTTAGCTATCTTGCGTCTGCTTTGGCTTGCTTTCAATCTCTTGCCACGTTTTTTTAAGGTTTTGTTGACTTTATTTGACAGTGGTCAGATAGGAAAGTGGGTTGTGAGAGAGCAGGAAGACATGTGGCAAAGGTCATCGGACCGGAATTCGAACCAGTGACAGCCGCATCAAGGACTAAGGCCTCCGAACATGGGTTGCGCTTTACTCCTAAGCCACTGCCACATCCCATCTCTTTCCACATTTGACAGGCTTTATGAAAATAGCTTTAAGAAACATGTTCAGTACAATAGAAAATAAGCTGAAAATAAATACTGTTACTTTCATGGCAATTAATAATTTATTTGTTTATGTTTATAAAGGCTTACCACCTGGCAAATATGAATTATTACAGACAAAGGCTGAGCATAGAAGAACTTCAAAGCCTCAGCGTAGTTTAATGCTCAGTGCACATGCTGTCAGAAACATGAAGCTTCTCACATCTCATCATGCTCCTTGGAGTGGGCCTTATCTTGTCTGATAGATGGTTAAGGGTGCTTGCTTGCAGTGTGGTTTCAAAATCTGTCACTCACAAGAAGAGACCCTCAGCATACGACTACTTTAAGAATTTCTGTGATTGAGAGCGAAGGTCACAAACATACATCTCCATTACCAAGCTAAGCCCTCCAAAACAGGGTACACTGTTTTCCTGATTGGTGTCTGTCTCTGCTGCAGTCAGATCTCAGTATTGATTTGCCATGTACAGAGAAACAAAACAAGTCAATTTTCTTTTCTATTATATTCTCATCACCGTCACATTGTGGAATATCACCTTTTTACAGTTTCTCAAATCTGTGTTGTCGATTGATCCAGTTTCTTCTTCAGCTAATAATAGGTGTTGGGCTGTTGCTGATTGCTCCGTTTCAAAACAGTATCGGCAAATATCAAGCTGAATTTATGGTTGTCAACACTGGAATGTGAAATCCTTTGTTTCAATTAATGTCATACTTTGCAAGGAAACATTTTCACCTGATTGACACCTGCAGCTGTGCTTATTAACATTTGAGGAATTCTAATTGTAGCTGCAGACCTTTTTTTTTTTTTTTTTCTTTTCGAGAGTAAACGTCTTTTTAGTTTTAACTGACTTCAGGTAATGCCTTTCCTGCTACATATCTAACACAAAACACAAGGTCGGTTAACTCATAAATGCTGACGCTTGTACTTCTTTCATCAATCAGCAAAACAGGTTGCAGAATTAATTTTTTTTTATTTTACTGCTTTTTAAAATCATTTGTAGTAATGTCAAATTATGCTAATTAGAAACAGTCGTCTGACTGTTATATTAAGAGTTAAAATGTTATGTTTCTTTAAAAACAACCTGTACCTTCTTGATTTTATCAGCACAAGGCCAAAAGAGGTATAGCTTTTCGGTGTCTTTTTCACTTAAAGGTGCCTACAAACTAGACATAATTGTTGTCTCTGTTGCCCTGCCCAGCCTCTCTACCTTTATCTGTGGCTTGGCAGGTGAAGACCTCCTGCCTTGGTGGCAGTGAGGATCGATGGGAAGAGGAGATGTGCTCTCATATAGGGTCCTCCTTATCTCCCAGCTGTCTTCTCTGGGCTCTAAAGAGGGCCAGTTTCACAGCAGGATGATCCATCACGCTGGCCTCACACACCTGAGCTGTGCTTATTTTCTCATAGCTGTGGAGGTGGGCCTCCTGCCAGGAAGTGAAAACTGGACAAAGCTTTTGCTCTGGTTACCTTTGTGCATAGACCCTTTTTTCCATACTTTTTAAATATAGACATGTTGGTTTGGGCATGATTTTTCAACATACTTAATTCCATAAATGAAAATCTAAATTGTAAGTGAAAATATTTCAAGGATCAAACATCTTATGAACAGTTTCAGTTTCCAGTTTCTTCTTCAACTAATAATAGGTGTTGGGCTGTTGCTGATTGCTCTGTTTCAAAACAGTATCGGCAAATATCAAGCTGAATTTATGGTTGTCAACACTGGAATGTGAAATCCTTTGTTTCAATTAATGTCATACTTTGCAAGGAAACATTTTCACCTGATTGACACCTGCAGCTGTG
>CAEGAE010050359.1:0-33799 GCA_903067095.1 Girardinus metallicus
TCTTGCTTGTTTGTCGGTGACCAAATACTTATTTTCCACCCTTATTTTCAAATAAATTCTTTAAAAATCAGACAATGCGATTTTCTGAATTTCTTTTTCTCATTTTGTCTCATAGTTGAGGTCTACCCATGATATCAATTACAGGCCTCTCGTCTTTTTAAGTGCGACAACGTACACAATTGGTGACTAAATACTCCCCCCCCCCCCACTGTACTGCTCGATAGGTGTACCCTACAGGAATTTACAGGTCTTCTGACTTGCTCATTATTCCCACTATCGTTTTTAAAAACAGCCTGCAGTATTCACCTGAGGTCATGGATGTGATCAGAAACCACCAAGTTCATGATTTGGAAAAATGAACCAAAACTTTAGGTAACAGAGATTGAATAACTCGCCACCAATATATTGTATCCCATTTTCAACTCCAAGAGCATCAGTTCATCAATGGCCAGTGCTGTCACCATCAGTGACTGACCTAACCAGCGGCTTAATGCTTAAAATCCCCAAACAGAAACATTATAAGAATCCTGGAATTATTTTAGGCATCAAGTGGAATGGCAATCACCAGTTGCAATCTAAAGAATAAAATTAACTTTTTGGCTGCAAAAAAAAAAAAAAAAATGATCTCAAGCAAAGCTTTGCCCTTCAAACTTATTTATTGATGTACTTAACATTGAAAAAATCCAAAGTATCCAAACACAAAGTAAAGAACATGTACATCCTCTTAAATAGTCAAAAGATATTCTGCTCCAAAAGTGCTGTAAACCAAGTTCGACTATACAACTTCAAATAAATAATCCCATTAAGTAGTGAGATAGACAGGGTTGGAGGGAGCGGTTTTTCACGCCGGACCATTGGCAAAATTCGCAAAGACCAAACCATCATTAAAAGGTTTCTAAATGAAAAAGATTAACAGCGGTAAGTCGGGCGTGAAAAATGTGCTCCCCGTCTCCCCCCACAGCAGCAAGTATCACAACTCATCTTGACTTAAAGTTTAACTTTTACAAGTAACAACAAAAGGAGGAAATAGATAAAGAAAAAAAAGCAGTTGCAAAGAACTCTATAATGCATAGCACACTGCTCGTTTGAGGGGGGAAGCATGACTAGTAACTGGCTGAAACACCAACCAGGATGCAGGTGCAGTAATCAGTGCATCTAGACGTTTGGTCATGATGATCTTGTTTACGGAAATTTAGAAGCCAATTTCTTTTTTTTTTTTTCTTTTTTTTTTTAAATGGTTTTTGTCGATGTTAATGCAACTGCTTCACTGTCCTTCCCCAAACATTATAAAGCAATATACACCTTTTTACGATTTTAAAGACAGGTTATATGCATTACATATATATGAGTATGAAAGAAATCAAAGTATTTCCAAACTGTGGTTTATATCCATTCTTTACCACATAAATATATATCTATAATGTTTATATATATATTAAAAAAAACAAAATGTCTATACTTTAATACTTTTTTTCAACAAAGCAAGACTATCTACAGACCAAACAACCAACATATTTGATGCACTGAAATGCTAGTCCATAGGACGACAAAATATTTTAACCTCAGGGAAATTAAAGGCTTCAAAAACAATATCTTACACACTCTGGGGGGGGGGGAAAAAAAAAAAAAAAAAAAAAAAAAGGTATAATCACACTTTCCAACAAAGTCTAACCTAGAACCAAAAAAAGGTCTGCTTAATACAACATAAAAAAAGAAAGACTTATTTACAAAGCTCAGAAGTTATCCGTTTGATTCTTCGGACTTTCTTTTTAAATGCGGCTGCCATCATCAGCTTATCCACAATCTTTCATACAAAGTATGTAAAAACCCCTAATGGTCGATATTAAGACAAAAATCCGTCTAATGATACCGTAGGTACACCACACAAACACCATGAGCTCCATCTGAAGGAAATCTTAGAGGAAGAACTGATTTTAATCCCCCAGAGCCTTTTAAGATCTCTCCTTACTGTAATTTTGCATGCACATTTTTTAAGCAAATAAATCTTTATCTTTATTTTTGTCAGTTTCCAAATCTAAAAATCAGAAAAGCGAGTTTGTAGTCGAGCAGACGACCGGGATGAAGGAGGACCCACAAGATGATTTACAAATGAAACCAGCACTGGTGCCGATTCTGTAATCTAAAGGTAATACAAAGATCTCAAAAGGTATCTTTTACATCATAAATCTCTCCAGAAACATCAACCACTGCAAACTTTCCATTTAAAGTTCAAAAGCTCACAAGGTGTCATATGAAGATATTTCTCAAAGTATCCAAGTCAAAATATTTTGTTCCAGGTCCAGTAAAAAGTTTCTCCAAATTTTTCTTTTATAAAAATAGATGCTTTTTTTTTTTTAAACCCACATCAAAGAGGTTCTTAGCTCTTTGGCAAGGTACTGCTTTAAGAATTTTTTTTGTCTTTTTATCCATTAGGTTTACAAGAAGCAACATTATGCAGCCAACCAATTACCAACTCAGTACAATAAACTAACAGAAACGGCTCAAAATAAGTACTTGCTAACCACTCAAAGCGTAACGCACCGATGGCAAATCAGGACACAAAGAAAAATCACAACACATAACCTTACGAGACTAACGGTATCAAAAGTAATGTGCAAGAAAAATCAAGAAAACTAGTAACCTTATAGGTGACCCATCTGTGAGGACAGCGAGATTCAATGTCAGGTTTTAAATCCTGCTGGGGTTTTTTTTTTCTGCTTTAAACTAATTAAAATATTCAAAGTGTTGCAATGAGGTAAAACAAAAACATTGTTGGACTCTAAATATGGATTACAAAGACGTTTTACTAATGTAGAAAGTTACGGTCAATATGCTTCCATTTTCTTTTTCCTTGGTGAATTTTCTAGAAACAATCTCAGTGGGTTTTTTTAGGCCTTGTGTGTTTTGTTGGTTTTGAACGAGACTTGCAGAACTCTGTCCCCGAGGCGGTATCCGTTCAAGCTAGCAATGGCCACGGCCGCCTCGTCGTAATTAGTCATGGTGACAAAACCAAATCCTTTGCACTTGTTTGTGTTGAAGTCGCGGATGACCTTGACGTTTGTAACGGCGCCGAAAGGCCCGAACATCTGCCACAGGATGCTTTCGTCCGCGTCTGGAGCTAAGTTGTAGACGAAGATGCACCAGCCAGTCCCCGCATGCCCCGGGATGTTGATGCCAGCCAGACTGGTCACCCCGTCAATGGCCATGGGGGAGAACCGGCTGAAAAAAACAACAAAAAAGAAAAATCCCAAACATGGTTCAAGGCAAAACCAGAATGAGAACAGAATGGCCTGTTTAAACAAGGATCAGTTTTTAATCAAATCTGACAATTGTCTACAGGGATCAGCCCCATCCATCCTTCATCCTGAGTTGCAGTGCTTTTACCATTCACTGCAATAAAGAAAAAAAAAAATTATTCAAAACCTTACTTTGCTATAGGAGTGCATTAGATTGTGAATCATAAAATGGAAATCTTCCAAAACCAAGAGAACATTAAGATTCTGTTGGAATCTCATCCCAGACTTTTCCTTTAAAACACCTTTAGTTACAAAAACATTCGTTTTTGTAACGAGGACCCAGACAGTTAAAATTGTGTACCTGTATTTTAGCTCAAGTATAACATGAATTGTAATGGACCAAGAGGTCTGATTTTAGGGATCTGCTCTGTAGGGATCTCTACTCCTAGTAAGCATTCAACAGTGATTCTTTGTTGATATGGACATGTTTGGTGCAGCTGGAATAATTTTGCATTTTCTAATAGCTGGACTATAGGAGATTATTGGATATCCATTAACTAGCCTCTACATTAACTACAAATACAGTTCCCCACCAACAGTGGTTGTTTCTGGACCAGGTCCTTAAGATGCAAGTGTTCCACAAAAACCATGTCAGTAATCATCATTAGTAAGCATACTATGCCAGCCTATTCTACCAAAAGAAAAAAAAAAAAAAAATAATTCAACCAAGCTCTTTGTAATTGCAAGGAAGTCCACATAAAATGAAATTAGATATACCATGGAGTTTAACCTAACATAAACTAATGGTGTGAGAATTAAATGTCCTTACAAATAATGATGCTTCATCCTTCAGAGGCAAAAAGTTAAATGAGCATTTTCATTACTTTTTGAACTATTACATACTGCATCTCCAAAAACAAAGCTCAAAGGGCCAAGCAGAGGACAATTGGAGGCACAGAGAAGGCCATTGGAGTATCCTCACCTCGCAACCTCTTCATGACCTGCTGCCACAAGACTAGTGGTACTGCTACATCGGCTGCCAATTGTAATCTTTGTACATAAAATTTCATAAGCACATCTATCTCCATAGAAAGCTACATTTCTATTGTGATAGAAATGTAGCAAAATATGTACTTTGATAACCAAAGACAAGCCTTTTTATCTATATTTACCAGAATATATTAAAGAAATATGACCTTAGAAGCAACAACAAGACAAGTTGCATTTGTTCTTTAAATTTCAATTAGTCGTTATGATTTTTCTTTTTTAAACTTTTCATTGGATTTTTTGCTCAACATTGCAACGCCCTCAAGCTGACCTTTTTGCTCAAGGCTCTTCAGGCTGAAACTCATAAGAGCTCATGCTTAATCTCAAAAGCCAACCAGAAAATACAGCTTTCCACACTTGTTGAAAAACAGCTGGTTTTCAAGCTATGATTCCTTAAAAAAAAAAAAAAAAAATCCCTTAAAATCATAACTGAAAATCCATATCACATTACAGTTTAAGTTTTTCCTCAGACCAAAATAAAGTGGCATAAAAAAGCCCTGGCCATTAGTGAGTGTGGTTTTGGGGTTTTGGGAAACAAAATTCAGAGTGCTTGGAAAGCCTATGAATTATTGCAGCAGGTGTCACACAGGATTAGCTGCTCCAGTTGGCCTCTCAGGGAACATCCACTGTGACAGGTGTGCTCCCAGCATCAAGGACCCACAGATAGATTTGGCAACGAAGACGCAAGCAGAGGAGCGAGGCAAACATGAAATCACAAGTGTATTGTTGCTGCTGATGGCCCTTTGAGCTTTCAGAAAGCTGGACTTCAATCACACTTGAGGAAACAACACCAATACTCTGGCAAATCCTGAAAGGTGTCTGATGCAACCAAGTTTAAACAGAACAGGGCTGTCCATAATAGATCAAGGTAGGAAAAGCGAAGCTCAAAATATAGGTACGCAATTTTGTGCAATAGCAGGGATGATTGTAAAATGTAGGTCTTTGTGATGTAAACACAGTAATCCAGATATGTGACCTTCATGTGTCACGGTTCTGCATGCCTAGGTTTGAATGAGCACTTGAGGGAAAACTTCGACTGCAGTTTCTAATGGATGTTTATCCATACAAACATCAACCTCACAGTGACTTCAAACCAATCGCTGAATGCCATTATGCATCGTTCATTAAGATGCATAATGAATATGAATCTTAGGATGAAGTACATGAGAGAACAAGATATAATGCAAATACTAAGCAATGATGTAATGCAAACTATTTGATACCACAGAACCTTTTCTTAAAAGAAAACCTTTAGTTAGGTCAAAGGTTTTGGATTTTCAAACATTCATCCATAAAAAAAAAAAAACAAAACACTAAAAGCTTTAGTGTATGAACTGACGAAGGTGAATTCCAAATTTCAGAAAGATATTAAGCAAGTCAGGAATGCAGTTAATTTATTTCTTTTAAAAATAAGATTTAAAAATTTTATCTTTGTAACAATAGTAGGTCCATCAAGTGGAACAATTTACTTGATCCATTTTCCACAAAAAAAATATCAGAATTTGACTAAAAACTGAACTTAAACTTTTTGTTGGAACTGTTGGACTGTTGCCATGGTTATTCGAAGACGAGGTGGGAGCTAGGGCTGAGCGATATGGCTCAAAAATGCATCATGATGCAAGCATTTCATACCAGTGACTAGATAAATGTATTTTGGACATTTAAGCCAAAAAAAAAAAAAACCTGACATGACTTTTCCTTTTATCTACAATTTTCTCTTAAGTTGCTTCTCATTTTCTTTTATTTTGTGGCACGGTAGCAAAACTAAAAACTGTTCCCAGATAATTAGATGCACTGTGTAATTAGATGAACCATTCAAACATATTTTCTATTGATATTGGTCATGTGTATTGTAATACTGCCTCATTGTCCAGCCCAAGTGGAAGCCTTCTGAGTATTGCATATGTATTTATGGGTGGGAACAAGGCAGTCTACGCAGCAGCTCCACTATTTCACGCAAATTTGGGCGTATGAAGGAATCGCAGCCACATGCAGTTTTATACAAATTTTCTGTCCATTGCACTGTTCAAAATTTGCCAACAGGGACCTTACACACGAGGCCCCAGATGATTCATGTAAAAATTGTGTGAGGAGAGGAGTACTCATCGCATCATTTGAGAAAATTTTTTTTTTAATTCCTTTATTAAATTTGTAAAAACACTGGCAGTGCCGTCAACCTGTTTCACTTAAATGTAAAATAATTCAATAGTATGATTAAAAGCAGTTACTGTGTGCAGTTTAGTAAAACAAATCACATCTTTATGCAACTGGTATCCTGACGATACCATTTCAAATAGTCTAGCTTTTAAGGGCAGTTTTTAAGAAGAGTCCCCCCAACACTCACGCTCAGTAGCTCATACACCCTTATATCCATGGCAGCATATGAGCTACTGTCAAGATTTTAACATCAATTTTAATCAGCAAGTATGACGCCCTAACAGTGTGAGATTGTTACATACATTTATGTTTAACCAACAGAATTTACTCAGAACTTTTAAACAGAGTTTGCAGATGTACTAAAAGATAGTCAGCCGGTTTTGCTAGGCAGCAGGTAATCTTTAGAGACCTCAATTCTGGGTCCTCTTGTACCATTAGAGCCTCTACCTCCTCTTCTCACTTCACAAATCAACCTTTTAGTCTTACTCACAATCTTTAAATATTAATATTCACTCCTACTGAATTCTGTGACTAAATTACACTCAATATCTGTTCATGCATTCCGTCAGTGATTCCTGACAGGTCGACCTTGTGAAGCATCAACTACCTACGCAACAAAATAAGCCCTCCCACTAGGTCAGTGATCCCTGGGGATCAATTAAAACAGATTTCAAAAGAAAATCTGATTACCTTTTGACTCCATAGGCCATGTTCAGCAAATTGTCCAACCTTGAGGAAAACAGAACAAACATTTCAGTAAGTGGAACGCTTTGCTGAAAATGATGCATTTTGAAGAGATAACGGACGAAAAATGGTTACGATACAATGATTAAAGTCAAGTTGTTCCACTCAAGGGAATCCCAGGACTTTTATGACCTTTAATAACCTGCTGACTGTACTTATTTTTCAATAATCAACCTACACAGCTTAGTCAACAGGAGACTTTCAGTTTACACAGAGTTTTTAAAAAGGGCTTTAGCAGCACGTTACAAGAAACTCTTTAGAGATCAGTATGGCGAGTGGGCTGAAAATGTTTTTAAATTAACACATCGACCCAGGATTCATCATTTTCTATATTTGGAAAAAAAAAAAAAAAAATGAGGGGAAATAAAAAATGTGGTGGTGAATGTAATCATGGGGTCGAATCATTCGTTCAGGTTGTCTCTGATCAGATTTACTTCCGTTTAGATGTGTCCCTTTTACCTGAAACGTTGTGCCTGCTGTGCGAGGGGTCCTGGGTACCTTCGATTGGGAGACTGATACAGCTGAGACAACAGCGCCTGACTGGTCTTCTGGCTCGGGTTGTTTGCAAACTTGACTGTAATGGGCTCGGTTGCACCAGGTGGCTTCTGACAGTTCAGACCCTTGATTGCCTCCTCAGCCTCAACTCGCCGATCAAAACGGATGAAGCCGACCCCCCTGGAAACGCCTAAGGAGAGCAGAACACACATGTAGCAAACCTTTGACAAGAAAAGAAAAAAGTTAAACATCTAGAACCCCATGTTGTTGTAACAGCAGTTACTTCTGCAAGTGTACACATTTTGTTTACACTGGAACCCTAAAAATTGATCTCTGAGGGTTCCATTTTGTATCTGTTGCATCTTTAATTCATTCATGAGCATTTTGATTTACTGCTAAGCAGATACTTCTACGACCCTTAAGCCAAAGGACGTTTAAACTACAGATTTTACAAGGTTGCTTTGACAGCTAAAAAAAATTTAAATGTCTTTGTTCCATTGTCAGATTATTTACTTGGCTCATGTCACTAATGGATTAGTGGCTTTGCAAAGGCCAGCCAATAGCTTGCCAAGCCTCACTGAACCTTGGCATTTCAGCTTCCCAAACTGCATCACAATTTTAAATAAAGATAAAAAAATAAAAAAACATGACTAAGTGAATTTTCTGTAAATAAGTTGGAGTTAGTATTCACAGATCTTTCTGAGACCCTAAAACAAATAAGTTGGGGTTCGATGTAGACTCAATCGTCTTTCCACATTTGCCAAATCATCCAAGAAGTCGACCTTTGATTCTGCTTTCAGTACAAGTGAAAATGTTGTGCTTCTGTTTACTTTTCCCTAAAACACATTGCACAGGTTTGTTGTGTCACTTTTGGGATTTCAGCTTTTACCATCATTTCAGCTTTTATTTCTCCATAATGAAATTGTTGCAATTATTGTTCATTTGTTTAAAAACACCTTTTGGAAACATCTGCAGTTTTTTCTATAGGTTTTTGATTAGGTTTTCACATTCCTCGTGTTATAAGTTGACAAACAGATTTATCTACATGAAAAAGTAACCCAATGTTGTACAACAAAAGATTAATGTGAAGGGAGCACATCACTCACTCTTTAACGAGTGCTGTGTAGTCAGGCACCGAAAGACTCTAATCACAATTTTGTCTTAAATTTGCATCTTAGAGAAACTGTCTTGTTGAATTTGTGTGAATGTAAAGGAATTAGTGTCTGCTCTCAAATTTTAAGAGCAGGCACTAAAAGTTCGAGTTCACTTATGCTATAACCTGCAAAGGAGAACAACATGAATAGCCCTGGAATGTGTAATTTCTTTGAAAAATAAAGTTGCCCAATATGAATGCAAAAGGATTCTGCACCCATCTACTGGGAGAGAGAAAATAAACAAAAAAAATAAATAAATATGAGCAGATCCATTTTGTTTTTTTTTATAAGGATTCTGCTTTTAAATGATGTCTGAGAAACATCATAAGTAGTCTAAATTCAGGCATCACATGTAGACCTTGGAGAATGGAATCCAAAAATTTAAAGGCAAATGTGAAGAGAAGAGGCTGAAGTAGAAAGAAAATTTAAAGCACTGACTACTGCTACTTTACAGCCGCCACTTTCATATTCTGTCGATGCATATTTATGAACAGCTCTAGTGGAAAATTGCATTTTGGGGAAGTCTCACACCAGCACCTCTGATGCATTTCTCAGCTCAGGCGGTGTCTTTTTGTTCAGTATTCCCAAAGGGAGAAGCCGAAAGGAAAAAATTTGAAAGTTAAAGAACACAGGGGGAGGTAGTCCTGTTCTACTCACCGGTCACCTGGTCCACCAGGATACGCGAGGTAATAATTCGTCCGTACTGAGAGAAGAGCTGTTCAAGTTCTTTCTGCGTCATGGTTTTTGGTAAGCCACTGACGTACAAATTTGCATCTCTGATGGAAGCGGAGCTTGGGCGCGCATAGGAAACCTGCAGTAGGAAAGCTTCCATGAGCACCACAAGATAATCACAGCAGCACCTGGTGATTAACTCATTATAGACTGCTAGTCACCTTTGATATTAAATTGTAGAAGGGGACACCTTCAATGCAAACAATACTTGGTAGCATTTACCTAGATTATATTATCCATCAGTAGAAGAAGAGAAACAACTTTAACTTTTACACAAATTTAGATTCATAATCTCCAAAATATTTTAGCCTACTAAGCCTGTTATTAAACCCATTTTCAACTCAATGACAGAGTTTAACATATGCAAAACTCAATTGAAAACCATTAGATGCAATTCTAAAGCAAAGCCTCATTTAAAATTCCTTCATTACACTGCAGAGTTTCAGGAAGGTGAGTTAAAATTAATAATCATTAATCAACTGCTTTTCACCATCAATTGACAAGTGAAGAAAAATTACAGCTAAAAAAAAAAAAGCTAAACTACAAACAAAACCGCACCATATTAGGTTAACTTACGATTGCTATAAAACTACTAAATGTTGTGAATGTGACATAAGTTATAGTTGAGCAACATTTTATATTTTCTTATTGTTTTTTTTATTCCCACATTAATCTCGACATGTTTAGCATCTCTGCCAAAAAAAAAAAAAAAAAATCTATTTCAGCTCTGGAAATCAATTGCAGTGAAAGTCCAACCAACAGGCTAATATTAGAAATGAAGAAAATTTGGTTGGAGGCTAGAATCACAAGCTTTTCAGTTGGATCAACCCTTGAGAAATTAAAAAAAATAATAATTATTTTTCTGATCTGTAAACACAACAAATGCTGCCAGGCCACAGTTGTTGAAATAGAAGCTCCAGATGCCATTGTTAGGCTTTCATTCAAGTTGCCAAGGCCTACGGTTAGAGGGTGCTGGTCACTTCAACCTTTGCAGTTTTGGCTATTTGGTACCAAACTTGGTCAGGTATTGAAAAGGTCATGTTGTGCGCCCCATTTAAATTTTGTGTTTCATG
Source organism: Girardinus metallicus (assembly GCA_903067095.1). Taxonomy (NCBI): domain Eukaryota; kingdom Metazoa; phylum Chordata; class Actinopteri; order Cyprinodontiformes; family Poeciliidae; genus Girardinus; species Girardinus metallicus. The sequence goes on from CAEGAE010050359.1 coordinate 10,639, forward strand.
TTTCACTACTGTAATTTTTACCCGTCAAAGGTGATACTTAAGTGTTATCTGTCAGAAAATATTCTTTAAATAACTTCAAAGACCTTTGCCATTTCAGACTTCATTTTTGAAAACACCTGTAATTTAGCATTTTAAGTTGTTCTTTGTTTAGAAAGAACTACAAACAATATAGTCGTCAGTTCAACTGCTTAGGGAATCACTAGAAATTCACCTTTGAATTAAGAGTAAAAATTTTGGGCGCTTCAACTGAGCAATGATCATATCAGTCTAATCTTTGTTAAATAAACAGCATTTAACATCATTGTAAAAATGAAAATACACTTTCACAATCCAAAAGCAATAATGGCAGCACCAAGCCCATCTGGACAGCTTTTAAAATGACATTTTAACATGACAGCTCTTTATGGCCAATATCATCCATTCCTTTCCAAAGTTAGGACTTATCTGAATTGACAGTAGTAATCAATTAGATAAAATAATGCATTTCAAATATTTATTCATAAACTGACAAAAAAAAAAAAAAAAAAAAAAGCAAAAATGTCTCGCCAATAAATATGTCGTCATACCCCTCAGTAGTCCAATTCATTTTTCTTCAGTTCTCCAGCTCATTTCTGGAGACATTTAACCAATGAGAGGCGAGGAATGTATCCAGTTCAAATGCTGCCGTTTGTTTTACATTTTAGGAATGTTAGACAGGACCGATTTGTTCATCAGAGTGGTGCAGCTATTCTGCATTCCGTTTTAATGCAGTAATAGTGTAAAATGCCTCCTTTTATGGTAGGAGAACAGAGTCAAACCATTTGATGAGCACACCTCAAAATCAGCACTGACATGACTGCAAAAAGTGTAAAAGTTGCAGCTTCATGACCGGATCCAGAATACGCTGTCCTCCCACCTCTGCCTCCATCAGCCTCACCTTCACACTTTATTTGATGCAAATGCACAGAAAGGGTACTCATTCAGCAGACTATGGTTTATTTGCACATCTGACGGTGCAGCAAGAGAACTTTAGATGCGAGACACAAAGAAATGTTACCATGTCCTACTTTCAGGGGCACAAACTGGGAGATTAACTGAGGCACAGCCGTGAAGAAAAGAAATGTGCCTGTTCCGCTTGTGAAAAAGTAATATGGTTTATAACATGCCACATCGATGACAATTTTTTAACGCTGAACAAAAGAACCATGCAGCTTACAGTTTTTTCAAGCAAAAGTCACTTAAAAGATTTACTTCAGTAAAAAAAAAAAAAAGTAAAATATAAAGCACTAAAGAATAAGCTAACTCTACTGTCCACAGTGGCGCTGTTGGTAGAACTGTTGCCTTGCAGCAAGAAGATTCTGGGTTCGATTCCCGGCCCGGGGTCTTTCTGCATGGAGTTTGCATGTTCTCCCTGTGGCGGGTTCTCTCCGGGTACTCCGGCTTCCAAAAACAGTCCAACAGGTTAATTGGTTTCTCCAAATTGTCCCTAGGTGTGAGTGCATGTGCATGGTTGCTTGTCCCATCTGTCTCTGTGTTGCCCTGCGACGGACTGACGACCTGAGATGGGCACCTGCAACTGTATTGATACTATCCACATTCCAATACAACTACATGGAGCAAATGAGTTTTCCCCCACAAGCATGTCGAGTGCCATGTTGTATAATGAATGCTAATGGCAGCTGCCTCTCTGTAAGGGCTACTTCACATGCAACCATAGAAACAGTTCTGCTCTACTTGAGGTACGAGCAAAGACGTTTTATACCTTAATAACTTACCTTGATGGTTTTAGTCTGAAGTCTCAAGCCGTTTAAGGTATTGATGGCCTTTTCTGCATCTTTAGGATCCACATAATTGACAAATCCATAGCCTAGGCTCTGCCCTGCAAAACACAAAAAAAAACGTTTCACACTCAAAGTGTAAAAACCTGGTAAGAAAAAAAAAAAAAAAAGCCATTACAAAGACTGACATTTCAACATAACGTGGATACAACAACCTTTATGAATTATGGGCGAATGCAATTGTGGAAACGGATCCAATGCCATTTTATGGAAGCCAGCAGGCTGAGGTAAGTTGCAGAGAACAGTGTTATCTTTGGCAGATTCTACAGTTATTCAGGTCAGAAGTCAATTTTTAAATTATCTGCTTGAAAAACTGGCAGGAATCTCAAATATGCTCTACAACCAAAAGGTTTCAAGTCACAATCCATGACAAAGAAATATTTTAATTTATTCAGCTCATCTCAAACTGCACGATTAATCAGCACCCACCAGAGCCGCCCAATATTTTAAAAGACTCCATTTATAAATATTCAAATAACCATGAGATTTCTTCTTTCCTTCATTTCTCATCTGTGTGTCGATCACTCTGTAACCTTTCGCATTTTGGGCAATGTCACTTGTTCCTGCTGCCGTGAGAATGCAAGTTCATAAATCTTTATATTGGCAAACAATTATTGCCAATTGTTTGCTAATGATAGGCACACACAGCCTATCATTGTGTCCAATATCAGTGTGTGTGATTATTGCACACACTGATGGGCTATTGTGCAACCTTAAATCTGAAATTACTCCAACAGCACTGAGGTTCTCCAGTTTCTTTTTATAACCTATCAACTATTATTCTGCATGCCAAGAACTAAAGGATTGACTTTTTAAATATTGATGGGGAAAATGTCAGTGTCCACAATATTTTTGCTTCATCTGAAATTCCAGCAACTATTGGACAAGCAAAGTTGACAAAAACAGAACATTTCTACTTTGCAACCAGAAATAACCGTCTTTCACTTTTTCCACAATAGTTATAAAATGTACTTTTCTGACCAGAAGCCACACATCTTTCCAACAGATTCCAGAGTACAATTATTTAGATGCTGTTGCACAGAAGTCCAAAACTCTAGTCCTCAAGGCCAGAATCCTGCAACTTACACGTGGTTCTACTTCAGCACACCTGAATCAAATATTTAGTGCAACAACAGGACTCTGGAGAACTTGACTGAATGATGAGGCAATTATCCATTAAACTCAGAGGTGTAAAGCCAGGGATGTGACAAAAGACAGCCCGTAAGAGCTGGTGTTCAACACACCTGATCTAGAATATGTAAGAATACAACTGCCCATTTCGGTAAATGGAATAATAGTCCTTTGGAAAACATATGAAAAAGGAGTGAGCACTCCTAGTTTTCTTTTAAGAACCTCTGCTTTCAGTAATTTGACCTACATTTCCTGCATAAAATAGCAAAAAGGACATTTCTACTCGCAGCTGTCGCCTCAGCTCAAAACACCTTTCGTCAAAAAAATTTAATTAAATATCTGAAGCTCAAGACTGGAGCAAACCAATGCTGAGGTTTAGGAATAAAAAAATAAAAAAAAAGGGGGGGGCAAACAGCAGCTTTAGCAATAAGACTGTAGTCCCATTATCAAAGCAACTTGAAGGATTTAATAAGTCTCAAGTTTTTCCAGGTAAGACACCAATTTTAATTGATGTCTGGTTGTAAATGTTAACACTAAGTTATAAGCAGGACAACTTTTTGGATAAACTCCTTCAGCAGATCCTTTGGGGTTTATGTCCATCAGGTCTCAATAGCATTGTAATAAACAGAACTGTTCCAGAGTCCTGTGTTTCATATCCAATAGTAGTCTTTTGGAACTTTGTTCCCAACTGCCCTGTTTTATTTCACGTGCTTCTGGAGGTTTTAAATGAAAGGCATGCTTAAAGTTGTTAATCAGTAACGACTTACAAAGAGAATGTTTTGTAAATTTAACTGTAACCTCCATGTTAAAAGCAGGACATAAAAATTGCACTCTTAAACCGACACCACAAGCAAAGTGGAAAAACTTGAGTCACTGGTTAACGCCACACAGCTATATTGTACTTTCAATCCCAGTGTGGTTAATACCTGCTCACTCATCCATTCTGCTATACCATAAAATCACTCCACAGACAGTTAACCAAGACATTTATGTTTTCGTGTGAACTTTTTTCTTTTAAGCCTTCAGCATGATAACATTTCCGGAGCCAAGATTCCTTAATGGGTCTGGACCTTAAGCTGACATTTGATTACTCTGCAACCGACAGACTCCCTCCTGGGTCCTTTGTTAAGTTTGCTACTGCAGGAGGGGAAAAAAGGAGGAAATGCACACCAGGGTGCTGTGCATAGACTGACACAGAAACAATAGACCTCCTCGCCCACCTACTTCTTCCAAATCGTATCAACAACAAGACATTTGGAGATGTGTCTGGCAGTGAAAGTCCTTTCCAGAGCCAAGCACATATGAGACAGCTTCCACAGGTTCTTAGTGCACTAACTGCATGGTTATGGGCAAATCAAACTGAGTGGGAGTGTATTTTGTGATCAACTCAGCGTTGCCCATTGGCATCAGTTTTCAAAAAACAAAATCTTGGATCCCTGGTTTAGAAGATAAGGACTATTAAAACCTGATTGTTGTACCTCCCTGGGATTTTCCATTCTTACCAGATGTTCCCATTCTACTGAGAACTTTTACCCTTTGTGGGTTTTTCTATTATAAAAGTTTCTCCTGAAAAAACACAACCATTCTTTCTACCAGGCAAAATGTTAACCCTAAATCCATTCAATGCAGAATGAATCTTCCAATGTGGAGAGCTGTGTTGTTACTGTGCTGATGAGCCAAATCTACAAATGCACATCAAGTGAATAATCAAAGCATAAAAAGTCCAACTATCCTCAAGATACTTTAACTGCAGCAGTCAAGCAGCAGATCACCAATCCAGCTACAAAGAAATATGGACGTTTGCTTGAACAGACATTACCCCAATTACAAACCTGAACTGAGGGCATAGATAAAGTCAATAATGCTTCTCCCACTTATTATTATAAAATATAATCGAGAATCACAGGACACATCATCACAGCAACCAACATTGTGGTCACCTAGTACAGGGAAAAAAAACCTCCATCTACACTGCAGGTACACCACTGGGTTATGTTCCCAGTCACCTTCTTTACATCTTTAAGGGTCTTCATAACAGATCATTTGCTCTATTTAAGCTGGATCAGAGTTTGCTTTCTCAGATAGTGCACTCCGCTTCATGCGCGAAGTCTAATCTAAATTCAATTAAAGAAAAAAAAAAAAAACTTATCTCAAAGAGAACTTAATTGTTGTAACTCATATCATCCAAGTATCTGTGAGCAAGACAGATCTCTGGCAGTAGGGGGTCTTGCAGCAAATTTGAAGAGGCCTAACTGAAGAGTGTTGCTGAATGACAATTTCATGACAGTCATGATGTGCCAACAACTCAATTTCAGGGCAGTAGAGACATCACCCAGGTCAGTAGCATGTCCTGGACTATACCAGTTGTAGGCAAGCACTCCCCTTTATTTTCCTTTTTTTTAAGGTTTTATTGGCACTAGTGGCCTTTATTTGATAGTGAAATTACAGGAAAGTGGGTAATGACAGTAGGGGGAAGACATGCAGCAAAGGTCGCCAGGCCCGGAATTGAACCTGTGACAGCTGCGTCGAGGACTGGTCTGGTAATATAGGTTGAAAGCAGCGCAGATAGTCCGAGTCAGGGATATGCTCCTGACTCAGCAAATTGTCTCTTCAATTGTCTCCATGGAAGAAAAAGAAAAGGGAGGAGAAAAAAGTAAATTAAATTTTGGATTTAAAAACGTATACATATAATTTTTAACCCACATAGCCTAGCCCTGGTGTGAAATTAAAAAATAAATCCTTCCAATTGAACATTTAGAACAAGAGGGAATAACTGTCCAAACATCGAACAAATCAGATCTACAAAAACAGCAATTCCAACATGCTGCCACCACGAGTAGCTCGATTCCAGAATGAAACTTTGTTGAGAACCAAACATGGAAACTCTGGTCTGCCTGCCAGCAGGCCTTGATGCTGTTTGGATACAGTCAGTCTACTCAACCAACAAGAGAGAAAAATTAAACCAAAGGGAGGAAGTGACATCTCTTGCATATGATTTATGGGTATGAATGCAATTGGAAAACTTAAATCCTCTGCTTCATGGCAGCATGTCGTAGTCTGCTCATCTACATCTTGCTCCTGCTGCTACATTCTTCTTATATAGAGAGCAGCACAAGCTGATTTAAACAAATATTTGCATTTCTATAGTATAAATACCAGCTTTCCCAAACCCTTCAACTGCCTACTTGCCTTATTAGATCATCTTACTAAATGTAATCAGCAAAGTGTGATGAAAATGGTACATCACTATGAAATACCTTGAGAGACCAAATTGAAATTAGGGAAAAGTTGTAACATCCTAATAAACTAGAAATAACCCCACCTATGCAAGAATGGAGGCAGAAACAAAAAAGCAGCTTCTATCAGCAACAAACTCAAAACCCTACAGAGGGGACATACTCGTAACTGCTGCTACTTCAACAAAAACTCTTCCATCGTGTTATACGCCAAGACATAACATACCTTCAGTTTGTTTTGTTGCACAAATGTAAAATAATCAATTATTTTCAGAGTTGCTACAAATTTCTCCATTTTAAAATTTGTACCAGTTCAGCCTGATATTTCTTTTCTACAGTTTTAAAACACATAGCCGAGCTGACTGAGTTGCTCCTTATTTAGCACCTGGATCAACTTAGATGGTCCGATTCAAAAGCTCTAACTTAAGTTTCTCAAATTAGGACTAGCAAGCACAGATTTTGGAAAATACTCTAGAGGGGTTGAGATATTCTGATTTTATTCACATTATGAAAATTCTAAATTGGAGGCAATTTGATGCTTTAGCAAGAAGTAAGGCATAACAGTTTATATAGAAGCCAATGAGAGGATGATTATTATCTGAGGGTTTTGTGAGAGGCTCTATCCCAAATACAGCCAACTGAAGGGATGTGGAAATTTGATTCAATACAAAACACTCCATTTTCATAAATTCCCATTTTATCCTCTAGAAACTAATGAGGAATAAAGTCCAGAAACTAAAGCAGGCAACTTGTATTGCATAGCACAGAAAAAAACATAAAATCATAATTTAAGGTTTTCAAGGCCACCTGGTAATCTTGCATTCCGATTTATTACTAGTTTATTTGAGTACAAATGCAGTATATGGAACTTTTTTTCTTCCTGACAGGCTTCAATTGGCAGAGCCATTTCTTCTTCCCAGTTCTTTCCTTTGTGATATTGACCTGCATTAACCTACCTCCAATTACATAAAAACTGTAAGTGCATAATATTTACAAGTGTGTATTGAAGTAGGAGTAACCAACACTGAACTGCTTTTCCACAGTAGGTTTGTGATGCTGTCAAAGTATTGGAACAAAATGGACACTTAATCCATAAGTGCTTTAACTTAGATTTTGTGCAATTTTAGCACAACTTCACACAAAGTAAAATAAAAAACAAAAACAAAGTTTTGGGTTCTCATAAAGAATGAAAAAACAAAATAGACATTCAACTTATGTTACAATTAAAAAGCTTACCTCAGACACTATTAAACAGGAAACTAATGTTAATGTATCAAGTTGCTTTAAGTATCTCATTCATACTTTATTTTCATTTCTGTTATCAAGTTCATGAACTTAATTTCACCTTGCAAGGCTGGATTCAATATAGCCAACAGAAATCCATAAAGCCTTTCAAATGAGCAAGTAAAATGACACTTTTATTTAAACCTGCAGGGCATGTTGTAATGTACGTTAAGCCTTTTGAACTGATTTGTTTCGGGAAATAAACACCCATAGCATCTATTTATAACTAAGAAACATTAAAACAAACCATTTACCAATTTTTAGCTGCCATTAAAGTAAAGAGGAGACTTGCTAAGATAATCTTTCAAACACCCACATTTGAGTAAAATGTTACCGTTACCCACAGTAGGAGAAAAAAATTTTACAAAATGACTGAGCTGTTGCTGCAGCAGAAGCCAAAGCATGAACATTTAAAGAAAAGAGGAAGCGCACATCTCTGGTGATTGCTAAACATCTGACGTAGCACCCGTACACAGATGTAGGCTGGCTTAAAGCCGTCGCCAAAGGGCCAAGGGAGAGACAAAAGCAACAGTCTGGAGGGGATAGAGGGTTTTTAAGTAGAGCTAAAATCAGAGCACCGATCCAGAGAAATTTCACTTTGAGGCTTTGAATAATATGCAGCAGCTAATTATTCCCAAGTCAATTCAAGTCTTGTAGTAAAAAAGGGAATTTTTAAAAAATGGTACATGTTGGTAAACAGTGTTGGGTTAGAGACTGGCCATAAATTCAAAATTACAACACATTCAACCTGCATTTAACATCAACAGAAATTCCTGCACCAAAATCTTTGAGGGTGGCCTAGCAGCAAAGATCCAGCAAATACCATTGAGGATTGTTTGTGTTGTATGATGCCACCTGTTTTTTACCTTTTAAATTTAAAATATAAACCCAACAAGTCAAGTGTTTCCTAGGGTGAAAAAAAATTACTTTGATGCCAGTGTAAATCTAGCTCAAAGTTAACGTCCAAGCTAAACAAGGTAAAACTGTATGTAAGCAACTTACAAATGAAAGTGTAATTTAACAGTTTACAGGAGTCAAGTTAAATGTACAAAAAATAAATAAAGTACAGAAAAGACTAAAGGCATCAACATATCTTCCAAAAAACATTTTAAAAAGCACAAGACATTCCAGGTATAAATTATTTCAGGTATTCCAACAATCTAGGCGATGATTTAGCACAAGAAAAGACAACTAGTGAACCTTAAGAGACACATTTGGCCATTTAGAAGATTTTTTTGTCAGATCCTCTTGAGCACAAACTTCTGGCTCTGCAGCCAGACGGGCAACACTTCAGCTCTATAGTGAACACAATAGCAAACGGTATACTCCAGAAGTTGGTTTCACTCCATGTATGAAAATGTAAGCTTAAACCGATCAATAGCAGAATAAATGGATGCTGTTTTTTTTTTTTTTTTTTTCTTTTAAACGGTGAATTAAGTACTACACACTTGGAAATTCTGTTCGACCTTTAAAAAAAAAAAAAATTAACACTCTTTTATTGTATTTACAAATCAGCTTTACATTGTACAAAAAACACTATTTTTGCCAAGATGACGTATCAGTAACCAGTCTTAAGGACAGCAGCAACCCTCATACAGCCCTGCAAACAACACCAGCAGCCCATATGAAACAAGAAAAACATGTATGCATTACTTCCAAAAAGCAAGCTCCGGCTGGACACGCATCTTCCTTATAAATTTGATGTACATATCCATTATTGAGGTCAAAATAAAGACAATATATCGTCTCACTGAGCAGAGGGCCATCTGTCCTTTAGACTTGTAATAAAGGAAAGATATACTTGTAGCCCGATTGTTAACACAAAATGGAAAAACAGACACTTCCAAGAGGCAGGTCTCCTTGAACATTTGACGTAATTCTGAGAGGAAGGTCACCGTAACTTTACCAAAAACAACCAGCAGGTAAAACACGGCAGCCTCAGCATTCAGCCTGCTCATATCAATGTCACCCTGAATTTTGTCAGGTGTTAAAAGCAAATTGAATCAATTCAAAACTGACATCAATTGCAATTTTTATAAAATTTGAAAACTAGATTAAAACAAATTTGATAAAAATAGTCTGTAGCTCAAGTAGAAAATATTCCTACTCTAAGCAAAATATAAGATCCAGTAAGATTAAAGGGAACCCATTATGCTTCCTTGAAGAGGTTAGGATAAGTTTATGAGCTGTATAAAACATGCTCATTACAATTCTTGCTCAAAATCATAACTGGATAATCAGAGTTCAGTTTTCATAGAACTAACCTATTTTGTTCAGTCCAGAACAAAATAGGTTAGTTCTACTTATTTTGACTAGGGCTGTTGTAAACGAATATTTTAATAATTGAGTAATCTATCAAGTATTCTTACGATTAATCGAGTAATCGGATAAAAAAGATCAAATAAAACATTGGTAAATCTAATACAACAGCAGTATTACTAACACACATCATCATTCCAATTTTTCACAGTTGAGTTTCCCTAAAAACTTTTCTGTGGTTTAGAAAATTTACTTTCAACAATAGTTGCTCGCTTTCCAAGTTAACCTGAAGAAAAGTTATACAAGAACCTGAAGTTATATTCAATTTAATAATAAAGAGGTAGATTCACAAATGCGCTTATAAAACAATGTCTATGATCCAGCTTTTAGTTAATGTATTCATCCTCAGTCAATTTAATAGATGAACTCTTGCCTTGCCCAAACATTTGTAGTTTTTATGTTGGTGTTAGCGATGGGATTTGGCACCTTTTTTTGTCACAAACGGAAACACAACGACCAGTTACGTAACGTCATGATGAGCTCCGCCACACATTTGTTGAGACCGGGATGATAAGAAACAAATTTTCCAGTTCGTCCGTAAAGCTACATGTACGTTAATCATCTAATGCGCAGCCGCCCGCTGTCTTCAGTCTATCCGCTCACCTGTATAAATACACCTGCAGCACTCTTCCCCGCCACCAGGCAGTAGCTCTGGGAGGAGAAAGGCTGCCGTACTCCAGGCATCACGGCGGTCATTTTAAGGATCCTACTGGTTCCCCGAAAAACAACAAAGACCCGGACATTATCATCAATCAATAAAATCCTCCCAGGCCGAACTTGCAGCATGGACGTTATGCTGCTAACACTTAGCTTTCGTCAACAACTCAGGAGGAAGTGAGAGCTCTGCACAACGCAAGTAATAACCCGGCCGGAAAACTGTGCATTAAATAATAAAACATAAATTAACGAAGCGTCGAGGCAGATAAATTTTCCTCGAGGAACTTTAGTAATCAAGGTACTTGAATCACTCGAGGAATCGTTTCAGACCCATTTTGAGCTCTTTTCAAAACAAGCTGTTTTAGGGCCTCTTGTCACTTTAAATCCAAATAAGCTGCTGCTGGCCACACCACCCAACTCAACATTTACACTCACTTGAAAATGGCTGCAAACCGATGTCCTATTATACAACTGTACATCTTTGACCATGAATCAGAACCATAAACAGAAGTAGTTAAGCCTTCTTCACAACTAACAAGAATGCAGCAGCAGTTTCTGGATGAAAAGTCCACTACTAAGCACTTGTCTTTTCCAGCAGTCATTCTGCAATACATACAGTAGTAAAACCGGAGGACCAAACGTGCTCAAGCTCCGCTTGGGTTGCAAGGTGAGTGGCTGGTCTCTGCTGGAGTTGGCAATCAATTGTGACTTAATCGAGAGATTTTTGAAAGAACTCCTTTTCCAGACACTAAACATTTTCTTTAGTGCTTTAGCTGTTTTAATACAGAGATCTAAATAGAAGTACAAAACGTGCAAAATGTGAATTTTGCATAATTGGTCCTCTGTAAATGTCCCAAATGCATGAAAACATACAGTAAAGCTCCCCATCAAAAATAAATGACTAAATAAAACAAGCCAGCACTAGAAAAAAGCATTACCTGTTATTTTGTCTCGAACCAGTTTGCAGGATTCAATTTCTCCAATACTTCCAAACAAGCTCTTCAGCTCCTCCTGGGTCATGTTCTGAGGCAGATAGTTGACTATCAAGTTAGTTTTACTGTCCTCTATGCTCCCCGACTCTACTGGTGAGGAGCAGTTGTTTGAGATTGTTGAGGGACCATTGCTCGTGTTGTTGCATGTTGGCCCATTGGACAGCTGTGTTTCCATGGTCGCAATTACCTGCTAAAGAGAGAAGGAAAATTATGTAAATAATACTATCATTGATATTGGTAATAAAAGAACTAAACAGCAGTTAAGAAAGGAAGCTCTTCACACGTCAAGATAATGATTTGTTGAAGTAAAACAAATATTGGCTGATTGGTATTGACTAAATTTACATGTCAGAATGACTTTCGTGCATTATATTTCAAAAGAAGGTGGGACCATTCACTACAGAACAATTGAATAGTTTAAAAAAAAAAAAAAAAAGAGGATCTTGACAATTTCATGAGAGTATTGATACTGGTTAAAAAAATCTTCAAGGCACTTATGACACTTATATAAGAATTAAATGTTAAAAAAAAAAATCACTATTCAGCACAATTAAATAAATATAGCCACAAGCAACATCAAATTACTACGAGCGTACAAAAAGCCCTTGCATGATCAGCGAGACAGGCAGCAACATGTTTATGTATGAAGAGTCATCCTTTATTAACAAATTCACCATGTGCAGAAAGTTGATCTGCATAGACACCCCCCAAAAAAAATTTACTTTTCTTTAGACATCAAACATACAAATATAATTTGAAAAGAGTGGGATAAAGGTTGAGACCATACCAATTCAAAACATTGACCATTAAAGAAGTTTCAACGCCAACAGTGAGCAATTTTCCCCCAAATTTAAACAGAAATACTTTGGTTTGAACATCAGAATACAACAATGTCGATATCATTGGTATGGCCTGAGCAGAGAGCAAAAATGACATTCTGGCCAAATGATTTCAAGATGTGAAAAATGGCCACAGACCCCAGTCCAAGGCTCAGGTGCCCACGAACCACTTCTAAGCAGAGAAGCCACATCGCACAGTCTGACTGCCATGTTAGTTTGGAGTTGTCGTCTGAAAATGTGGACACAAAAAGTACGTCACGTTAGAGAAACAAGGGTAAAAAAAACAAACAAAAAAAAAACAGATGTTTATTGTAGGGAGGTTGATTGAGAAGGCCCTTTTTATTACAGGCGGTCCATGCACATTCACTTCAATAAGAAAAAAACCAAAACAACCCACAATGTTTAAGTCAGTCAGAAGTTATGCAAGACCTGCCTTAAGACGTCAAAAGGTTTTAGCTAAGAAAAATCTGATCTCAACAGCGCGGACAAAAGGCAAGTGATTAGCTTTCTACAAAAGCATACTGAAGCAGATTTAAAAAAAAAAACAAACAAAAAAAAGCACTAATCCAATAGTGATTTGACAAACATTTCAACATCTGCACATCAATATATACCTCTAATTTGCAGACATTCAGAACACAACTGAATAACCACTAGTAAAACAGCAACAGTCGTGAGGAAACTGGAGTTCCAATCACTAATTAAGGTAATGCCATTTTAAATTTATGGTTTGAAAGCTAAGAACATGTCTTGCAGACGAATGCATGCTCTACTGACATGGATAACTTGAATAACCTCAATTCTTATTTTACTCAAACAGCTTAATGACAAAAAGGTACAAAAAGCTGCTTTAGTGGAAACCAATAAGCTTGGTGAGCTTTTAGTCTGCCTCAAGTTTATGCATCAGAAAATCTGATGTAATAAATAATCTTATATATTATCAGCAGTAGGAATAACGGTTGCTCTTCTGTTTTAAATAAAAGCCACTAAAGGTTCCCCCAGTCTATTATAAGCATGCCGGACTGCCAGGCTTTACTTGCGGTGCTCTTGCAGAGCAGGTTCACCTGTAGCAGTATTTATATGATCCTTTTCAGAATACTGTACCCATGTACACAGCAAGTATAACAGGCTAAACGCTTGCTCAGCTCACGCTCAACACAATCCTCAAAGCGCATCTATGAAGGCTAAACGCTCCGAGAGGTTTCTGTTGAGCGAACAGTGAGACTGATGCAAGCGCATACATCTTTGTAAAGAAAGAATTATGTGTGGGGTTATATTTCTGCCATGTTTGTCCAGAAAGTGGTCAGGCATGTACTTTGCTACACCTGCACTTCCAACTACATAAAGCTGATGTACATAAACTACACTACCAGTCAGACAGGTCTCTCAAAATACTGCCGTTCGCTTGAATAAAGGCCAATCACAATCAGCAAACCAGAACCTGACCGGTCGGAAAGATTTAGAAAATCACAAGAAATCTTCAAACACTTTAATTTTGTACCTTATATTTCGTTAAGCATTCAGTTACCCTTTGCTAAAAGTAAATTTCTTTTACTTTTAAATGTGACTGCCATTACATCACTTGTCGCAAGATTCACAATCTGATTACTTAATTGGCATTTATTTTACCAGCAATTTTGCGTTTGCCTCAAATAGTTGGTGTTTGATAGTTGTCAATAAAATCTTCCATGTAATACCACGTAATTACCTAGTCCTAGTTTCAAGTGTCCTGTCAATTTTTGACATTTTCTAACAAAATGCAGTGGGCCGCTGGTGGACTGCCCTCCCCTGCCACTACACTTAAGTTTTCTGGGGGAAACCCTGCAATGACATACATTTGAATTTTAAATTTTGTGCAATACTGCAAACCAGTAGGTGTACTCAAAGCTCTTGTACAGTAAACTTATGTGCCAATGTAACATCATTTCAGTGATTTGTCAAAAAGTCAAAACCGTCTGTTGCTACAGTACCAGCAAATCAGCCATGAAATAACCTTTGTGAGCCTCGAAATAATGCAATTGTAATTTAACTACCATGCAACATGCAGACGTAGAATCCCCCCTCCCAGCACATTCACTACAGAAAGCGCCAATTAACCAATAAGGGGCCATAAAAATAAACTTCTAAAACTCAGTAAAATAAGATCAGTTTTGGAGTCAAGACAGTATTATGCTGCATTAGTGAGCTCCGTCTTCAAAGTACCTTTAGAACACTTCTGCCTGTGACTGAACAGCATCCAGCTATGAAACGAGCACAACTTCATTATCAGGGGAGGCAATTTGCAGAGATCTCTGTATAAATTAAGAGGCCAGAAATGAAATGTATCAAAATATATCAGAAACACTGATTACTTCTTGAAGAAACAAAAGCAGCAACATGTGTTCGCCTCTTACACAAAATGGACTTCATAAAGAGATTCATGACAAGTTAAATGTAAAATACATTCAGTGGGATGTTTTGTGCACATTGAGCAGAGCCAAATTAAAGCTTATTATAGTAGTTGCTTTAAAATTGTTGTTCTCAAAAGTTCCAGTCCTTTCAGCTTGGAGGTTAGAAGTGATAAAAATGGCAGCCTGTCATAACTCAATTGATTTTCTTTACTCAAGCACAGAAAACAGCTTTTGCTAAGTGAACAGGCAAAAACTAACGATCCTAATCAACACTTCTTAAAAGAACATACCAACCCACATTTGCTTCATCTTTAAAAATACAAAACAAAAAAATTCTGAGCATAGCTCTGCATTGAAAGTTTTCCATGGAATGTCATACGAGAAAGATAACATTTACTGAAATTTGCAGATTAATAACATGACTTCGCAATGAACTCCACCTGGGAAAATATATTTTAGGTGACTGGCATTTAGGATTATACCATTTTAATGTTTGTCCTTAGTATTTACAACAAAGCTCTTAGCCGTTTTATGAAATATCATTCAAACAGATGTACCCACTGCTCTAGATTCAAAATGTTAAATATTAAAGCTCAGCTCAAAGTGTGAAGCCTCAAGTGTGGGAGGAATAAAGCTGAAAACATTTCTTCATGTACGTCTGTACTTATCTTAATACAGAGGGAACTTAACATTTCAGTGAAATTTGTGGGCATTTGCAAACATGTGTTATCAAGGCAGCAATGTTAGGGGTGTGATAAGTGGTGAGGGTCTTCATCACACATTTACAAAATCAGACCACAAACCGTGGGAATGCCACTTTCCAGGTTTTTCTTTTATTCATTTCGCAGTCTTTCATACGGTAAGGAAATAAGTGGCTCAACTTGTAAGAGACACCGCAATGCCATTGCATGCAATATTGCAATATAAAACATTGATTGGAAATATGTGTCAGGATATGTTCCAAAAGCCATACATGCAGAGTTTGTATGCAAATATTTACAGCAGGTTGGACAGACTTCTGCTAGTGGCAGGGCGGAAAAGCTAAAATCTTAGTAGAACATCAAGAAGGCAGTCAAGAGATGTGGTGAATCACTATCTGAACTTTCAGCAACAGTATCTGTTTCAGCAGCTTCAAATATTATCCAAGTATGTTTTACATATCTTGCAGCACCAGGACCTCGCTTTACTCAAATACAATAAGGGTACACTAACAAGTAAGCATTTTCAACATAAAAACTGAATTCTGTTATAAAAGAACTAAAGGAAAAAGCTTTTGTTACTTCTAGAGTAAATACAGAAAATAAAAATGGTGTTCTTTCCAATTGGATCATTGGTGTACTTCCTCAGAGAGGCAAACCTTATACAGAGCCAACAACCTTCAAGTTTCTTAGGAATTAAATCAGAAATCTGGCAAACGGCTCAGATCACAGTCCGATTGTGTGCAAGCCAAAATAATAATAAAAACCCAAAACATTTTTTCCCCTTCTCAGCAAGGAAATTTTAATCTGTACCATGGAATATACAACATCCTGACATCTTCTCATTGAGAGTAGTTCCCCAAGTTTCCATTAAAAGATATGAAAATAATTCACCAATTACAAACATTTGTGGTATTGGGTATTTTGCACATCAGCTTTTAAGCCATTTGGTGAGTTGATGCCATCATTTCAAGTTGTGTCATCTAACTTATTTGCCACCAACAGCAGAAATTTCCATTTACATGTTTCTTTTGCCAACATAAAAAATGTAGATGGCAATTTCTGCAGCTAGGCAGTCTCAGATTAGTTCTGTATGCACACAGACCAAAATGTCTGCTACGCACACCTACAACATACTTCATTGACTATGAATCTTTGAATAAAAATGCTGCTCATGCTTTATAACCACATCAACAGATTTCCAGTTAAAATGTAGTAATGTGGAAAGTTTTAACCAGTCTCACTGTAGTTTTGCAAATGGATTGCATTTTTAAAAAAAAATCTTGAAAACCGCAGAGCTACATAATCTGACAAATTTGTCTCATTTGCCATTAAAAAAAACTGAAATGATTTTGCTAATGTCATAATGTTGTGACCAAAGTGTGCTCTGGTTGTGTTTATCTTTAGGTGACATGTGAGCTGAATCGTTTTAGGATTTAAATCTTCCATGGTGCAGCGATGCTCAACAGGTCTCTATATTTCATCGCATCCCAGCAGAGAGGATTGTCTTGAGCATGTTTAAAACTTTTATCTACCATGTTTGAAGTACAAGTGCAAAATATAAAAAAATGCTAAAAGTTACCACAATTCCTTCAAATAAGTGGATATAAATCTGAGGCACGCAAGGTATTGTTATTACAAGACATTAACAATAACATCAACTATAAAATGTTAAATGCTTTATAGTCTTTTCATTCCATTTAGAGTGATCCTTTATCTGTGACCCGTCACTTTTTTTCACCAAAGTTGTTGGTATGTGGACAGTGGATGCGGTGAAACAAAATAATCAAATAAATAGACCCAATCTCAGTCTCCCTATGTGTTCACATACTGATCATACTATGTTGTATGAGATTCTTTGGTCCGTCTTCGCAGTTACTGCATAAAACACAAACAAAAAAAAAAAAAACTATAACAATGTTTAGCCTGGTGGGGGGTGGGAGGTGAGGGGAGAGACAAGTAAAGCCTGGTGGCCCGCCAGTCTTACAATACAATGGGTGAAACCCTGACTGCTACATCCCTCTAAGAGCTTTTAGTCTGAGCACCAAATGCAGCCAGCAGACTGAAAACTGCTTTAAAGAGCACTACACATTGCAATATAGGCCTGCTGAGTCAGATGCCTGAATGGTAAACAAACCAAACCATTCCAAAACATTCAACTAAATGTTTAATTGCTTTAAACATTTAGGCCGCCGATGCAAGTCATTACATTGGCAGTGGCACGTCCAAGATGCAGCAGTCGATTGTTGCAACACTAAATTCTTTAGTGTTGCAAAATAAGTGTATTTATGTAGATTTTACTAATAAATTATTCATTCTTAATTTTACCATGCTTATTAAAAGCCAAACAATTTCATACCATTTAAAAGCTGGTTTATGAAGCCAAATTAAAAATATGCAAGAGCAAAAAAAATGTAATCTGTTTTCAGAGAACACCCAATCTCTCAAGATCTGGTGATACTCGCTTCCAAATTTGACTGATCTCAGACAAAGTTCCATTAGACTTGGAGCTAGACAATAAATCAATATGTATTGTGAGCAGAGGTCGCTCTCCGTCATCTTGACACAGTATTTAAAAGTGGTCATGTACTATTTTTACCTGTCAAATTATAAGCACATTATCGACTATTTAGCCGCAGTTTTATGCGGTTTAGTTAATATTCATCTAGTTTAACCAAATCCAGATGCCATCACACATAAAGCAGACGAACGCATCTAACTTTTTCCTCTGTATTGACCAAAATCACCCGCTGGTGTCTGAGCGCACAGTGCCTCACAAATTCCTCTTGGTTGCATCTGCAGAGAAGTCTGCGCTACTTCATCAGTCAGTTGGCTCTGTCTGATCCAAACCAATCAATTGAACTCTGCAAGGTTTTTACCCTGTGCGTGGTGTGGGCGTGAGCTTTTAAGATGATCTTTTTGCATGGTTTCGGTTCCCCGAAACAGACAAATGTTATGTTCTGGAGGAGCGGGGCTCCTACAAAAACGGAAGAGCCCCGCTCCTCCAGAACCCCGCTCTCCTTCTGGGTGCGGGAGGGTAATGTGACCAAAGAAGACTCCTTTTATTGAAACCGCAGGATGAGTTAAGTTTAATTCTTTGCAGTGGCGGAGCCCGCATTGGTTGTGCAGCTGCAGCGCACTGCACATGTTGCAGTCTAATTAACTTCTGCACCTTTATTTCCTCAAGATAAACTGCCAGCTCCTCTGTTTAGACTATGAATGGATTAACACAACATTGCATTCTCTTTATTTTTCTCTGTTTTATATGCACTGGAGACTGGAACTGGACTATTTCAACCAAAGGTTTGAAATGCTCTTCTGAACCAGACGTGTTCAAGAGTCACCAACTCTTGAACACGCTGTCAGCTCCCAGTCAGAAAGACGCATTTAGTTCATTGGATGATATTCAGAAAGGATTTTTTTTTTTTTTATTGATTGATTTTAGTTGCCTCTGCATTGCCCTCTTTGCGTAAAGTCTATGATGTCTGCGCATGTGCACCAGTCAAGGGTGTTAATTATAACCTGTCAAAATGACTGGCGGGCTTCAAATTTTCCCGTCATTTAAGAAAAACAGTCAAATACAGAAAATATTCGGTTAACGCAACCTCTGATTGTAATACACGTGATAAAAATCAATAAATAATAAATATAGAATATATTTGCTGAACTTCAATCCAGAACTACACAGCACCCTGGGAGATCTAGGCAGAGGAAAGGCTTTAGCCACCCAACCTCTCAGTCAGCTAAGAAAAAAAGTGGGCATCAACTAACTCACTCAGTCACTCTTTGGTTACCTAACAACAGCCTGTTGGGTAACTTGCACAGCAGCAATTTCAGATTTTTCCATCATCATAGCCTCATAACTGCTCAAGAAAAAAAAAAAAAAGGCCATGGTATGAAAGTTGGACAAAAGAGAAAAGGTCAAGCTAGTTTGGCAGAATTTCAGAATTGTATAACAATATATTAATTATTGTTACTGGCTGATCTTGTGCTAAGTTTTTCCAGCCATGCCATCCAACCCTAACGTCTACATTTGAGAGGTACACAAAGAGGCATCTGACTTGGCAACTTGGAAAACAGCCATACATGGTAATTTTATAAGACTTTATGTCATCTAAAGTATCTATGGTTTAAAAAGAGTTTCTTGAAGCAGACTGCTGCAGAGACAGATAACTCATAAGTTAATATGAGCTCATCAGGCTCCCAATGCACCTTCAAAGAGAAGAAAAGGGACAAAGGAATAACAGTCAGTGCAATTTATATGTATTAGTATCATCAACCAAACATTATCTGTTCTTGTTGAGGTCTTTTACTATTCTTCATAAGCAGTTTAACTCAGCATCTCAATCTGCAAACTTTATGGTGACTTCACTGACTGTTGATAACAGCAGGACTGTATCTGGGTGAAGGTGCAGAAGTATAAATGCTTATTTGATATAGAGAAAGCTGGAAATGTTGGCAATTGCAGACAAAGATTGATTATCATTACAAAGAATCAGGCCAATTTGCAGAAAAATCTGACGTCCACACTGTAGTATTCATTGTTCTGAATGTAGGCTTCATAGACTGCACAACCGACGATGCATTACACAACAGCATGAGTCATGATGTACACGCATGTCCTTAGCCAAGGTCAGGACCCAGAGAACAACTACAGTGCAAACAGAAAGAGTAATAATGCAGACCGCTTTAACCCTAATGGCTTCAACTATACAAGATTTACTTATGGAGAAGATGAACCTTGGAAAAGCACAGAGAATCATTTAGCCTGATAACATGGAGGCCATCCAGTATTCAGTGCAATTTATTTTTCTGTATGAAGAGGAATACACTCACCACTAATCTCAGATATTACCACAATATAACTCAAACAAATTTGATTAAAGTGATTAATTACAAAAAGTACATGTTGAAGTTGGATAGTAGAGCAATGTACTGTCTAACTATTGTCTCCAAGTTTAATTTCATTCCTGAATTACTGGTACTGGACACTCCAATCTCACAGCTGTAGCACCAAGAGCTGTAATAAGGTATCGTGAACGATTACAATCTAGCCGAGAGCTTAACCACCTTATGCAAGGCCCAAGTTGGACATCAGGATAAAGCTCAAAATTTCTACCTCAACCTTGTGAACCCAATTACTATAGCCCTAGGTCTCAAAATTTCAACTGAGCTTTATTTTAAATGATACAAAGTAGAATAGGCTCATTGGCACTTATTGGATGTTTGATTTTTACAGGGGCCCACAGAAAACTTTATACACAGAAGTGCGATGCCAATTCCATTAACAGTATTAAAGTTGAATATTGTGCTCTGGGTTGTTTACTGCTTGGCACATAACTTTTAAAATAATATTTCACTAGTCTGATCTACTCCTTTTAATTTGAAATAGCTGCCCCTTCCTCTGCTAGACAAAGTGAAGTAAACCATACACACTTTCATTTTTTGAATTCAGTCAAAATCTATCATTTTTGGATTGGCCCCATAAAGCAGTGAAGTTTAAATGCAGCCAAATATTCCTGCTTTGTTTACATAAAGCTTGTGTGCTCCAATTACTTTCTACATATTTAGCAACATTGCAATAATAAGTGCTTCAGAGTTTTACCATTTCCTGTATGAAAAAAAAAAAATTATAAAAATGTAGCTATTTAATTTTCAAGAGGTTGCAGAGTTGTGTTGGACAGTGGTGCAGACGCCACCATGTGTTTTTTTATCTTAACAGACTTGAACCTTGTTGATTGCCAAACACCACTGCTGCTGTTGGTGCAGGTGTTTGTAATCTCACCATTTCATAGCCATCTCCTGCTTTTCTAGGTAGGATGGGTGTTTACTGCCAAATGTGTTGAACTAACAAAGCATCAGCTTTTACCAGTCAAGAGAATGCTTTGTCAGTCATCTCCCTCTTTCTGCAACGTTTATGAAACTTTAAGAACGAGATCCCTTAGCACATTGGTTCTGCATTGTAAGGGACTGATGTATGAATCAGTTGAGGGGCAACAGAAAACTAGAACATTCTTGCACATTTGAAAATGCCAAGCAAGTCAAATAATATTTTTCCAGTCTCAAAATAAAAAGTTAACCATATGCACACACCAATCACTCGACAACAAAATTTAACAAATCTTGGTTTTGCATTTATCATAAACTACAATAAATCAGCACAATATATCAAATTGCAGTATCATTGTGTGCAATGCAGCAATTGCAACAAAACTGCCTAGATGCAATTTTTGGTAGGATATTCCATTTCAAGAGCCATGCACCCTGCTGCTGCTGCTATGGGTAACATTTTTGACCAGATGGACGTCCAAGTGCCCTTAATACCCACCTATGATGCATGCATGGGATGTTAAAGATCAGGGTGGGACAGATGTCATGCAATAACAGTAAAGTGAAAATGTCTAATGCAATTTCAAAGATGGCATTGCTAGTAAATATTTATTCAATATTCTTCAGTCTTGCTGGTAGGTGTAGAATTAAGATTCCTTGGTCGGGGATTTAGAAGCAAAGTAAGTCTTCAACTTCTCTATCCCATATTAAACAATCAAGGACAAATGAAAATGTTTTTTAGCCAAAGATTTACTATTCCAAGTTATTTACTCAAGCAGCTTCTTTCATGTTCATGGTATCTGGTTAATCAGGCAACAAGAACATATTAACTTCAGTCTTCATTATGGTTTTCCTTTTATTCTAAGCACAAACACAGGCTATTGTTCCAACTGAGATACTGCCACAAGGCAGCAATATTTCATTAGATAAACACTTGGAACAGCATGCTTGGCAAGATGCCCCTTTCCAAAAACAAAAAAAAAAACACAAAAAAAAAATGCAACAAAATAGAAACCCAGTCAAGGCTTTCACTGTCTGGAGCAAGCCTACAGCATCGTCTTAATGCTGGCATCTGAGTGCAGAGCATCTTGTTCCACAGAGAGGTAGCCTTATTCTTTACCTCAGAAACCAGGTTAGAGAAAAACCATAAGGTTCTTTGGTTATACTCATTCTTTCCACCTCCACATTTTCACCCCAATGAGTGGAACATTTTAGGAGGCTTTCAAATGCAACATGTTTAATTAGAGATTAGTTCAGATCCCACTGCATCTATGCTGGAAAAGGGGGGAGGGGGGGGATTTTTGCAAAGTCATGGGTGATTTCAGGAAAATATACTGAAACATTACAGTCTACTCGACTCTTTTGGAGTGTGACATGCAACTTTGATGGGCTTGGTGTTAATCTAAAGAAAACCACAATGAGTGTTCATAAATATTCCAAGATAAGTCATCTTACTTCTGAAACAGATGTTCACATACTATACTCCCAAATGATAAAACATGCATATTTTAATGTTAATTTCAAGTAAAAGATGAAGAACGTTAGACCTGATGATGTACTTAAACATAAGTTTTGGTGTCAAAATATCACATTTAGGAGGACACTGAAACTGTTCATATTTTAATTTATCTGTTTATGGTCTTTATGGACAATGATTGTAGCATTTTAATAAAATAAAAAAAGACTACTCAGAATATGCTATAGAGTCCTGCAAGCTGCATATTTTAGATGCGCCCAATGATTCAAATGGTTGAATTAACCAATAAGAATATCACATTCTGCATGTAATGTGACATTCACTGAAAGTAGGGCTGGGCCATGTCATTCACCAAACCGTTAAAAAAAAAAAAAAAAAAAAAAAAAAAAAAAAAAAAAAAAAAAAAAAAACACTTTCCCGGGAAAAAAAATTTTTTTTTTAAATTCTAATTTCCTTATTTTTATTGGGGGGTTCTCCCCGGGGACCCCAGCT
>CAEGAE010050376.1:0-17788 GCA_903067095.1 Girardinus metallicus
ACTACTACCACTACCACTACTACTACTACTACCACTACCACTACTACTACTACTACCACTACCACTACTACTACTACTACTACCACTACCACTACTACTACTACCACTACTACTACTACTACTACCACTACCACCACTACTACTACTACCACTATTACTACTACCACTACCACTACTACTACTACCACTACTACTACCACTACCACTACTACTACTACTACCACTACTACTACCACTACTACTACCACTACCACTACTACTACTACCACTACCACTACTACTACTACTACCACTACTACTACTACCACTACTACTACCACTACCACTACTACTACTACTACTACTACCACTACTACTACTACCACTACTACTACTACTACTACCACTACCACTACTACTACTACTACTACCACTACCACTACTACTACTACCACTACTACCACTACTACCACTACCACCACTACTACCACTACTACTACTACTACTACTACCACTACTACTACCACTACCACTACTACTACTACTACTACTACCACTACTACTACTACTTCTACTACTACCACTACTACTACTACTACTACTACTACTACCACTACTACTACTACCACTACCACTACTACTACTACTACTACTACTACTACCACTACTACTACTACCACTACTACTACTTCTTCTTTGTTATGGCGGTTGGCAAAACACTGAGTTCACTCTCTGTGTGACGTTATTGCGCCCTCTACTGCGCTTGCGGGACACTTTCAGGTCGTTTGAGGTTCACGTTGGAGATTTTATAAGTCGCATATATTTGGAAGTGTGAACGACCACAGCAGAAAAAAAACTAGTTTGACAAAAAAAAATCAGATTTTTTTTTTTGTTTAAAGTACAGCTAGGTTATAAAATAAAACAAGTTTTTATAACCTAACTCTACTTTAAACGTCTCTACTACTTTCTCTGTTGTGTTTCTTGGTCTTTATGATGCTGTTTTTCATGATGTTCTCTAGTAAACCTCTGAGGTATTCATAGAACAGCAAACTTAGATTAAATTACAAACAGTTACGACTCTGTTTGCTATTTATGGGACTTCTGAAGGATATTGGTTGTTTTGGATTTTCCTGAGGGGCATCAATGTAAAGGGGCAAGACAAGACGGCACGCCACATTTTTTCCGACTTATTTGTAAATATTTGTAAAAGGAAACTTGTAGAACGGTCAATTCACAACTACATTTTTGCTCCTTTTTGTTTTTGTGAATCACGTAAAAGGTTGCACACTGCAAAAGCACAAAATCTTACCCAGTATTTGTTGTCAACTATCATATTACACTTGAAAAACTAACAAAACTAACTTAGAAGAAACTTTTTAGCAAGAAATAGGAGCTTCTTTAAGACAATAATTCCTTAATATTGATGAAAAATGACTATTCTCACTGGCAGATTGTATTACTTAGATCAAAAAATTATTTTTGTCATGTTAAATGAAAGACATTGAATAATTTAATTCAGATTTGATGTAGTTTTTTGACTTTCTACACTGCAAAAACACAAAATCTTACCCAGTATTTGTCTAGTTCCTAGTAAATATCTTAGTACACTTGAGATACAGTACTACAATAAATACAATAAACTAATACAATAAACTAAACTTCAAGTAGCTTTACAGTAAGATATATGAGCTTGTTTTAAGTAAATAATTCAAAGTTCCACTGGCAGATTATTCACTTGTAAGAAGACATTTTTCTCATCTTATAAGTGAAATAATCTACCAGTGGAACCAGTAATTTTTCATTAATATGAAGAAATTATTGACTTAAAACAAGCACCTATATCTTGCCAAAAGTTACTTATGAGTTAATTTTATCTTATTTCAGGTGTACTAAGTTATTTGCACCAGGATCAAGACTTTGTGTTTTTGCAGTGTAACATAATTCAAGGAGTACAAAACAGTAAAAAAAAAAGATTCATTTTTGATTTTTTGTTTATATCAAAAGCTACTTTTGGTCAGATAAAACATTGTTTTAGAGATCGGCATTAATACACTCATTCAAACATCTCTCCTCTTTCTGTCTGCATCAGCCTTTCCTCTTTCCTCTCTTTTTTTCTGCTACACTAACCCGACTCACCAGAGCCCAAAGGGCATTCAGCCCATTTTGCAGCATCGCTATGACAATCCAACAAGAAGGGGTGTTTAGTTTGACTGGTGCAGTCACCTTGATAAATGACCCCGTTATTGCTCTGACCGAGCAGCGTTCCCTGGGAATTCAGCGCTGGAGTAACTGAACGCACACACACACACACACACCCCCACACACACCGCCGACTCTCTGCCCCAGTCCAGCTGACACACACACTCAGATCACTTTACATGCTCACTGGGCGACAAGACTTTTAACAAATAGCTGCTTAATGAGTCTCTCTCTCTCTCTGCTGCAAGGCGAGCTAATTAAATCTCGGACTAGGAAACAGTTCAAAAGGTCACAATGATATTGAGACAGAGAGCAACAAACGATTGTTTCAGTCATTGATTATTCTGATGGTTAATCGGATGAAAAATTGTGCACGTTCAGCAGATTTTTCGTTTATTTTATACGATATTAGAAATACGTCAAAAGATGTAAATAATTTAATCCTTTTTTTAAATAAAAAAAAACATTTTATTGCAGTAAAACAGTATTACTTTAGTGTACGTGTGATTGTTTGTAGCAAATGATGCTTTTAAAGCTAAAAAAATACTTTCAGTAATGTGAAGAGCTCAGTTTGACTCAACATCAATACAATGCAGGATAATAGAAAGGTTGCAAAAGGTGCTTAATGGGATATTTCTACAGGGTTTGAACTGGGTGAAGCTAAAGCTACTATGTCACTTGAGGAGCTCTGGGTATGACATATTTACAAAGAATGTTTTTTTTTTTTATCATAAATGCTAAATTTCTATATTTTTTGTAACCACAAATTTGATCTAACAGCCTCTCTCCTGCGGAAGGTTACCCAGTTCACAACTGGTGAACGCTGCAAAAACACAAAGTCGTACCAAAGTAATTTTGTTCTAGTTTCTATCGCAAATATCATCGTACACCTGAAATAAGAAAAAAATATCTTAAAGTACTTTTTCAGGAAGACATATGAGCTTCTTTTGAGTCAATAATTCATTAGTATTGATGAAAAAATGCTAGTTCCTCTGGCAGATTAATTTACTTAAATTAGTCTGACGGTAAACCTGCACTTTCTCATTAATATTAAGAAATGATTTGCTTAAAACAAGCTCCTGTTTCTTGCTGAAAAGCTCCTTGTATGTTAAGATTTTTCTTTTTTCAAGTGCACCAAGATATTTGCACTAGAAACTAAACCAAAAATACTTGGTAAGGTTTTGTGTTTTTACAACGTTTGCATCCATTAATGTGTAAACTTCAAAGGCCTCCGAATGACAAGCTTCCACAAATGTTAAGATAAAGCTAAAAAAACTCCTGCATAAAATCTCAACACAAGCTTTAACATGCAGTTTCAGAATTACACTAAAAAACAAGTTCTGATGTGTTTAGACAGTTACTCCATCTGAAGCAGAAGTCATTACTCACACATGTCACCAGGTCTGCAAACACGAAGGGAAGTTTATAAAACACGCAGCATCACTTCTCTGTCGTTTACTCATGTAGAAAACTAGAGCTGAAGGTTCAGACCTTTGACTTGTGGCCCAAGCCGCCACCCAACGTCGTAAAGCTATCGGGCGTAAAGTAGAGACCTCCTTCATGCTACAGTAAACCAAAGGAGAGGCGGGATAATGTATCTCCTCTAGCACCCCTGGAAGTCATCAATAATTCAAACACAAGCACTCTGGAACTTGAAATAAACACATAACCTCACCAGGTATAAACACAAACACGTCCAATATGGCTTTAGGAGAAAACACTTCACGAGAGAACCGCAGCTAACAGCTGTTTTCTGCAGAAATTACAAATATAAGGCATAAAAATAGAAGGTCAACATGTTGGGGCCACATATTTCCATTAGAAATTTATTGATTTGAGTTTATATGAAGTTGGGATTTACATTTAAAGTTCAATATGAGTTCTACCTCAGCAGATTGAAACAGTGCAAAGTTTGGAAATACGCACCGATATTTAGTCATCAGAAACGCAAAATGACTTCAGTCTCAACATTTACAGTACAGAATATCATGTGCAAACAATGAATCTATTCTGAGGCAGGTGGGCTGCAGAAAACCAGGTTGCTGAAGTAAAATGATAAAATGTCACGTTTTAATGTGCAAAACCAGGAAGTTAAGTTACACAGAATGAAAGTCAGGCTTGTTAGCAAGTTATTGCACAAACTTCAACACATGCACTGCTGTTGAAAGTTTTAAAGTACTCACCTGAACAGCTAAGTAATGTTTTTTTTTATCTGATTAATTGATTAATCGTCAGAATAATCAATTCCTAAAATAATTGTTAATTGCAGCCGAAGCATCTTTTAATGTGTTTCTAATGTTGTATAAAAAAGGCTCAAGTGGTTAAATGAAAACCCTGCAGAATAAATAAACCTGCAGATTAATCGGGTCTTTCAAAACCTGATTAATCGATTAATCGTCAGAACAATCAATAGACTAATCAATTACTACAATAATTAATTGCAGCCGTAGCATTGTTTAATGTACTATTGTTATTGTGTAATAAAACGTTTCAGTGGTTAAAATGAAAATCTGAAGAATGTGTCAATTATTTTTTTATCTGATTTCCCAATTAATCAATTAATCGTCAGAACAATTGTTAGCTGCAGCGCAAATATTCATGCAGCTGTTAAATCCCAGATTTAGAAATCAACCTAAGCTCTGAGGTGTTGAGTAAACAGCAACATAACCAGGTAAACTGGTTGTTTAAGTGAAAGCAGCAACATGCCGTCACTTTGAAGGATTCCCCCCGCCTGCATGAGACCATTTGGTCGTCAGAACCAACAGAAGGAGAAGAAGAAGAAGAAAATGCGTCTATGTGTGAAAACTCACAGCCTCTCGGTCCCTCTGGGAATGTTTTTGGGGACAGAGTGGATTCCCCGGCCGTGGCAGTCCACCGTGTTCCCCAGGCAGCTGCAGGGAGCCGGACACCCTTCAGCGCCTCCCGGACCCGCCAGGACCGCCCAGGCCAGCATCGTCCACAGACCCGCCGCCGACCCGGCTCCATCCTTTCTTCTCCCCGCTGGCATCCTGCTGTCCTCCACGGCTCTCCAGGTTGATCCGGACCCGATTCCCTCCTGCTGTCGCCACACCAGCACTTCTCTGCTTGTTTGTGAAAGTGGGCAGCAGCGGCAGGAGGATGAGGGTGAAGTTCAACAATCGCCACTTGATCCCAGAGAGGAATCTCACAGAGATAAAGAGAGGGGAAAAGGACAAGTGTATCTTCTTCTTCTACTTGTCCCCCAGCTCCTCCAATTGGGTTCTTTGCCTCTGCTCCCCTGTGTGTGTGTGTCTCTCTCTCTCTGTGTTGCAGCTGTACAGTGCACTTGCCTCTCCCCTCCACTTTTCATTGAGTCATTGTGCAGCGAGCAGTGAGCCACTAGAAAAGAAAAAAGAAAAAGGGTGGGGGGGACTCCCTCAATTCCTCTCTATCTCACACACCCCAGAGTAATCATCTATCAAAAGGTTTTACAAATAACAGCACCAAGACTCCTCCTACACACACACACACACACACACACACCCAGAATGAACTCACATCTATTCAGTGTCAGCAGCCGCCGCCGCCGCCTCCAGTGACAGCAGCGGCTCTCTCTCTCTCCTCTTCCTCTTCTCTCCCCTCCCCAGAGGAGGAAAAGAGCCCAGGGCTCCGACGACACGAAGAGAAGTCGTGATCGCTCTGAAGTATCCGACTGGGAAACTCTGGGGAAGACATGAAAACGGAAAAGAGCCGGCGATCTGGTGGAGAGATGAGACAGCAGAGGAAGCTCCGCTCAATGAAATGAACTTATCAGCTCTTAACCAACAAAACGTTGCTTTACGTTTGGACCAGCAAACCACAAAGTCTCACCGGGTATTTTTCACCAATTTCTCATGCAAGTATCTTATTACAGTTGAAATAAGACAAAATGTCTGCACAGGTTTCAGTTCTTTGGCATTTACCAATTTTTTTGTCTGAAAAGAAAGTTGCTGAGTAGGAAACAGTGGAGCGACTATTGTTACCTACAAACGTGCAGAAGACGACAGCTGTTGATCTTTAGACCTTTCCTGGGGTGGATGAGATCGGCTTCACGTGTAAGGATCGGCCGATCATCGATCTCCCAAAACTGAAGAAATCGATTGGCCAATAAATCAGTGCACTTCTAAAAATGATCTCCTTCAGTGACAGTCTGCTGCATCTCAACACTGCAAAAACACAAAATCTCACCAAGAACGTTTGGTCTAGTTTATACTGAAAATATCTTCATAAACTTGAAATAAGACAAAACTGACTTACAGTAACTTTTATCAAGATACAGAGGCTCATTTTAAGTCAATAATTCCTTAATATCGATGAAAAAATACAGCTTCCCTTGGCAGATTATTTAGCTTATAGCAACACATTTTTCCCATAAGTCAATTCATCTGCCAATAGAACTAGCACTCTTTCATCCAAATTAAGGTATTATTGACTTAAACACATCTCTGAATCTTGCTGAAAAGTTACATGTAAGTTAGTTTGACTTATTTCAAGGGAAATAAGACATTTGCAGTAGAAATTAGACCAAAATTACTTTGTAATATTTTGTGTTTTTGTAGTGAAAGGAGCGTTACCGTGGCTGTCAGGCTTTAATCAATCAATCAATCTAATTTATTTGTGTCACATTTCAGCAGCCAGGCAGTTCAAAGTGGTTCACATCACAAAAAAATTTTGTACATTTCTGGTGCATAGAAGCTGAATGCTACTTCTCCATGTTTGGTTCTGGTTTTAGCAGAGCAGAACCAGAACCAGAAGACCTGAGAGGTCTGAAAGGTTGACTTGATAATAAAAATAAATCATTAAATATTCACATCCACGCTAAAGTTCACCTCCTCTGTTCTGCTCACTTCTGTTGTTGTGAATCTTTTAACTAATTTAAATCATTATTAAAATAGACCAACAGCTAATTTAACCAACATAATTACATTTTTACCTAAAATTTAAAAAAACAACTAATTTTAGAATTGAACATTACATTCCAGGGTTTCCCCCAGTGTATTATAAGCCTGGCGGGCCACCAGGCTTTTTTTGTGCCCCCACCAGGCTTAGCATTGCTGATTTATTTAAGTTTTTGTTTAATGTTTGCATTTTTTTAGTTGGCGTTCAGATATTAATCTTCCAATATCAAGTCATATTTTCAAATTTCCTGTCAACTTTAAACATTTTGTAACTCATAAACGTGGCGGGTTGCTGGATGAATGACTGCCACAACCACCGGGCTTTAGCAAGACTTCTGGTGGAAACGTTGCATTTAAATTATTTACTGTGATCATGTTTTTCTTCATAATTCAGAGCCGAGGAAGAGCTTTGGTTAATTAAAGCGTTTCTGTTGGTTTCAGCTGAGCTGAAACGCCATCAGCTGCCACAGATCTTACTCAGAAGTCTATTACGAATCCGCTGCCAAAGCTTTGAAACTCAAACACAGTCGGGTTTGAAACCTGCCACCAAATCTCCACAGAAACCAAGACTCTTTTAAACTAAAGAATAAAAACTGAAGACAAATATCTCACAGCAGAGATGCGGTGGAGTGAATGCAGTAATGTTGCACCTAAAACACAGATTTAGAGCTTGACCATTATCAACTGGGGTGGCACGGCGTTTTTTTATACACATGTGATTATTTGTGATGGTTTCTCCTTGTTCCCGCCTTGAAGGCTTTCTATGATGGGTTCGTTTAACCAGGCAGGCCTCAGAAGGTATGGAAAAACAAATTGGCTGCAGTCAGAGCCCAGCTGCTGCCTTTGTGAACAGAATGACTCATTTGGCCATAATCGGCCACAAAGCAAAGGGCAAAGACTCCCACATCTCCAGGGGTGGGACTCTGTTGTTTCTGGGGCCAAAATAGCTTGTTAAGGATCAACGGATCCATTGGGGAGACGGGTTCCTACAGACACATCCGAAATTATTTCTGGAAGTCTGGAAAAGATGCTTTTAAATGACCATTGTAGATAGAGGGGGGAAAAAAAAATTCCCCCCAAAAAATAACAAAACTGTACATTTTTAGATTAATGTCAATAAATTTTCTTAAACAAAAATACCAAGGGAATTTTTTTAGTTTGAAAAGTTGAAGATTTGGTTAAAAAAAATAAACTCAGAAAATTTTACACTGATCTGAAAAATTTTACACTGATCTGAAACATTTTCTATAAATAAAATTTTCTTTGTTTGAAAAGTCAAAACATAGAAATTCAAAAAACTAACATTTTGAAATTAATCTCAGAAATTTTATTTAAAAAAAACATGGAAATTTCTCAATTTGAAAAATCAAAAATTTGCTTGAAAAAAGAAAATAAAATTTAGGTTATCTCTGAAATTTCTAGAAAAAATAGGAAAATATTTCAGTTTGAAAAGTCAAAAATATGCTAGAAAAAATGAAATTTGGAAACTAATTTCAGAAATGTTCTTTAAAACAAGGACAAGTTGAAGATTTGCTAGAAAACAAATCAGAAATATTTAAATTAATCTCAGAAATTTTCAAGAAAAAAAAACATGGAAAATTCTGAATTCAAAAAGTTAAAAATTAGCTACAAAATAAATCAGAATTTTTCTAAAAAAAAAAAAAAAAAAAAAAAAAAACCAACCCAAAAAACAAGTTTTGAGTTTGAAAGTTTTCAACATTTTGAAGTTAGTCTCAAATTTTATTGAAAAAAAAAACATGAAAATGTCTGAATTTGAAAAGGTTCCGTGTTCAAGTCAATATTTAAATATTTAAAAGAACTCGAAGGTTTCTGTTATTTCTAATATGATGGCGTCCTCTAGTGGAGAAAGACAGAAATGCGTCACAGTCCAACACACTACTTTACAGAAATATAATCAATTCAGAAAATCTTCATAAACTCACAAGACGCTGTTTGTTATAAAATAAAGAAATTTAATCCAAACAGATGGCTTACTAAGGAACAAGCTGTACAAGGTTAGCTTATTTCACATTAAAAAAAATACAAAAACAAGTAACCACAGTTAAAACCACGCAAGAGAAGAAGTCACAGGTTAATTCAACACAATATTGGGAGTATTGTGCTTGGACAAACCAAACAGAATATTATTAAAGTGACCTGTTAGCATCCCAACAATAAAAAAAATAGTGTAGAAACTTAATAAAAAAACTAAAATAAAAATGTCACTTAGCTCCACAGTCTAAATTTCCTCTGCAGGACAGAGGAAATGTAACAGGTTTACTCTGAGTGTTTATATGTAACTTAAAAATAATACTTCACAGCACAATGTAACAGTTTTAAAGACTGAACATGTTCCTCTTACTAAAATTATTCCAGAAATTAAATCCAAAGTGAATCTTCCAAAACAACAGCCTCTTCACAACCAAAAATTAATCTTTAGACGACAGATAAATAAGTTTAATTCACAAAATAAAACCGATGTATGTCTAGAAAGAAGAACAAGGCATCCAAACCCAGATAAATGAGGTATATTATTGTCCTTCAGTAAGGTTCAGCCCTTCATCACTTTCATCAACCCATCTTTCCTGCTTCCTCAGAGCGTCCAAAACCCAAACAAGAAACAACAGCAGCACATTTCCAGCATAGGTAAGAAAATCGATCTTAAAGGAGAAACGCCGCTCCATCACATAATGAATCACAGGTTCCTGTAAGGTGGCCTCCAAACAGAAATCAGAGGAAATACCACATTTATTTTTTTTAAGGAAAATACTGCTAGAGGTCTAGTTGAGATCTGGGGGTTTAGAGAAGAGGCCGTGTCAGAGTTCATCTACGACGGCGTATTGGGGCAAATGTAGAGTGAAAAAAAATAAATTTCCACCAAAAAAAAAATTTATCTAGAAACTAATGAAATTTATCAGTTTGAAAAGTTAACATTTCCAAGAAAAAAACTCAAATTTTGAGATCTCAAATTTTCTAGAAAAGTGAAAGTGAAAACTCAGACATTTTATAGAAAAAACAAGGAAATTTCTGAGTTTGAAAAGTCAAATATTTGCTAGGGAAAAGTCTCCAAAAGTTTGAGATTAATCTCAGAAATTTCTTTAGAAAAAAAACTTGAAAATTTCATAGTTTAACAGCTGAAAATTTACTAGAAAAAAACCCTGAAATTTTTACATTTTCTAGACAAAAAATTTTGCTAGGGAACATAAAACCCAACATTTTGATCTCAGAAATTGTCTGGAAAGATAATAGTGGAAATTTCAATTCAAAAATTTTCAACTTTTGGAAATTTTCTTGGTGTCAAACGTTTTCTCTAGAAAACTTATGAGATTAATCTAAAAAAAATCTTCAGAAAATATTCATCTTTTCAAACTCAGAAGTTTTTTTTCTATAAAGTTTTAAGATTTTTAGTGGAAATTTTGCTCCTCTTTGCTCTACATACAATGGTCCTAATACGCCATCATGTCATAAAGTCTGAATACACACAAAAAAACGCCTTATTTCAGAACAAAAAACAAAAGTTAATGATTCTGCAAAGGTAAAAGTCAACGATCTGATGTTCAACCTGCTTTCTTTTGTGTCTGCTTTACCCAATCAGAAACATTTCTCAGATTAAGGTCGTCCCCTGCTGTGCTTTTTGTTGATTTCTGCTCAATCTGCTGGAAAAAAATCTCTTCCTTCAACTTCCACTTAAGCCATCAACAAATCCTGCAAACTCCATAAACAACTTCCTGTCATCAATGAACCCAAATAAAAATAAATAAAACACCTCAAAATAAAGGTAATGTTACATGCAAATGCAACAGAGTTGATGCTCTAATTTGAACAGCATCAGGGAGAGCGGCATGAACTCAGCTAAAATGTTTAAAAATTACACTGAAAAAAGAGAACAGGAAATCCAACTTAAATATATTTAAACTAATTAGTCACAAATAATCAAATTAAGCTTACCCAAGTTAATTTATTAAGTTTATTATGTATTTTCAAGTTAAACAAATGTAAATAATGCTTGACAAAACGTCATTCTGTTATTGGCAACTTACGACGTTTTTTTAAAAGTTGGAGCTCCAGTCTCTTTTTTTCAGTGTAGGATGTCCCAAATGTAAACTGACATTGGATCAATCATCTCACTTTTACAAAAGGCTCCCAAAATTACACGATTCCCATAAAAAAAAAAAAAGACACATACTGTATATATAAAACAATTTCTACAACATTTATACATATTCTGCATTTTTCAGAGTGTCAGTGGTTTTCCTTTATGTAGCAGAACCCTGAAGCTAATCCGCTAGCTGCTGATAGTCGTCACATGTATTATTACGACTCTAATCTGTATTCCTAAAATGTTGTCATTCTAAATAAAACATGCAAACCTGTGTAACCATTTGTACCACTTTATGACTCCGGTTCTGATGGCTTAATCTGACATTGGTCACAGCTGGATACAACCTAAATATTCACATGTGTAACGGCTGTTTAATACTGTCACAGTCCGATCTTGGTTCATATTGACACTTCTTGAGCCGGAGAGAAACACATCCTGGAGACGGAGGGAGAGTCCTGCCGAGAAGAGAGAAGCGGGAGTTTAAATTACACATCAGGTCAGACTTTCAAACAACATAGCAATAGTTACAAACTAAACACACAAACAATATAATGTCTGGGAATGTTTTTCCAAATATACACTGTATTTAGGGTTCATTCTGCTTTAAACTAAATCCAGTTTATTTGTTTAGAAAATCACAATCGAACTCTGATGGAGACTTAAATTGTAGGCCTCGGTTTGGTTGAAGTGAACTTTGGTTCAGTGTGAATGCGAAGTGTACCGGAGGCCGCTCCAAAAGCAGGAAGTGGACTATAGAGCAGAGCATTCTGGGTAAATACAATCAAAACGAGCACAAGAGTCTTACGCTAGAAGGAGAAATGGCTCACGGTCTTTTAACAAACAAAAGTTGCAATTTTAGTTCAAGCTGATAGAAACTATTCTATCAGCTTGAACATGTTGTAGGGAACAAAGGAGCAGCTAATTTCAATCCAGTCTGGCTTATCTGATAAATCTTCATACTCCAGGGTTACTTGTGGAGTAAAAAGTTAATCTCTGATGCGTCTTCCTTCTCACTGTTTGGGATTTCTAGTGAGTCATTTTTTTTTCCAAGAGAAGAAAAACTGAGCATCCAATTTTTCCCAAGAAAATCCATCAAAAATGAAGAAGAAGAAACTGAAGCCAAAAATATACATCTTGTCACACTTTATGGCTATAGATTTAACTTTTACAACAAAGAGTCAATCAAACGTTCTGATCCATTGTCAGAAGTGTAAATAAAAACTACAATTTTAAAAACTCAAGCAATGAAAATCCAATATGTATTATCTCAAAAATCCTAAAAGTACTTCTTCCTTTCTGAGTGAGTTGGGGACAAACTACAGAAACCATGAAAACATCAAAGGTTTCTGTGTTTCATAGTACAAACAGGTTTGAGTTTGTCATACCTTAGAAACCTTGAGAGGTTTGCTTTTGTGAAAGATAAAATCTGGATTTTTAACTACAAGTCCAGCTTTCCCCATGACGGGATCGGCTGATGGGCTGTTCACCTGTAAAACATGAACACAGAAAACGGGAAAAAAAACTAAGATAATGGCATGCAGAGATGCTGTCGCAGTGCCCCCTGGTGGATGATGGACTACAATGCTTCACATTATTACAGAGTGGTAAACATTTGGAAACTCGAAGCTCACCGACTGGAGGAGGATATTTTCTTTTCCCAGTTTTTTTCCAGCGGCTTCAGGTGAGATGTGTCTCTCTCTCATCTGCTCGCCTCGAGCTTTTCGCTAGTAACACAGAAATGGGTATAAAAAAGAAAAAGGAAAAAAAAAAGCAAATAATATCAGAATTTATGATTAAAAAGGAAAAATATTTGTGAAATAAGTCAACTACTGAGTAAAATTACATTCTTTACAACATAACTCAATGCAACGTCACATTACAAACACAACTATGTCATACACAATGTATTTTATTGGGGTTCAAAACCAAAGACCAACACGTAATATAGAAAAATTGCAAAGAAGGGGGAAAAAAAAAACATTAAATAAATATTTGAAAAGTGTGGTATTCATTTATATTAAACCTTGAACCAAAATGCAACTTTCTGCCTTCAGAATTAATCTAAATGTAGGGCTGGACAACATGGCTGAAAAAAGTATTAAGCGTTTCATACCAATAATTACAGGTTGTTTTTTTTTTGTTTTTTTTTAATATCTGAAATGTTACCAAACTGGTGGTGTGAACTTTCCTGTTTTATCCAGTTTTCACTCAACGCCGCTGTATTTCATCTTTAAGCAGTTATGAGGCATGGTGAGGAAACCTGAAACTGCTGCTGCGCCAGTTAATCAACAAGGCGTTGCTAGGTAACCATAGAATGAGTTGCTAGGTAACCAAAGAGTAATTCCACACACTTTGCTTAGCTAGCAGAGAGAAGTTGAGCAGTTAAAAGTCTTTCCTCTGCCTACATCTCCCAGAATGCCATGTGGTTCTGGATCGGAGTTCTGTGAACTTATCAGATGTATTATATTTTGATATTTATTATGTCTATCGCGATATATATGGTTAATGATTTATTGTCCAGCCTTATCTAATTAGTGAAAAAAAGATTCTCAACATAAAGGCAGCTGCTCTCATATGTTTGTTAGAGAAAAATCAGAGAACAAGCAGCATCAAGGAACACATCAAACTTTGTGTTTGTCCAGCAATAAAAAAGACATCCTGGCATTTATGGTTGCAAAAAGACAAGATGCTCATTTCTTACCTTGATAAGGCCACCAAAGGAGCGGGAACGAGGATGCTTCTTACTGGCGGCTGGAGGGAGCAGATGATCTTCGCTAGATGTTCCTGAATGAGTCTGTTTGACGAGCTGGACAGAAACACGGAGATCAGAAATATCCAAACAGACACAGTTTGGCTGCATGATGAGCAGCCAGCTTTACGTTTCCATGCTAAGCCAGGGATCTGCAGCCTGCGGCTCTTTGGACCTTTCACAGAGGACATTAATAACTTTGGCAAAAAGTAATAAAACAGTAAAGATATAACAATAAAGCAACAAAGAACTGCATTTTTGACTTTTGGTCTTTTTGGAACTCCGTACACCAGAAACCCACGGTGCATCGAGTGGCTATTTGAGTTGAATTTACTTTTGCTTTGATCACCTTGAAGTCTTAAGTTTTTTGATTTTGTCTTTTTGGATAAATGGTCACAACAAAAAGTTTTCCGAACTCAACCTGTCGGACAAGTTTCTTCTTCTTGGCAGAGTCGGGCATGTTCTGGTGAACGTGTCTGAAGAGCTCCTTCAGGGCCTCCTCTGTGTACTGCTGAGCAGGTGACTGACTCTGCTCCGGCACGGCGCGGCCCGGACCAGCTGTCCGCTTCAGAGGCGGCGCCGTCCGCTGGGCAGGAGAGCTGCAGACTGCCAGCAGCTCCAGGTCATCCTGAGACCAAACAGAGAAAATAAAAATCGGACTTCAAACAAGAAGCTCAAGCTTTACATTTAAAAACAAATCTGAAAATTCTTAGAACGGTGTTCTGACGGATCAGCATACGTACGCTTTTATTTAAGCAGCCATATGACAAGTTATCGTCATTAACAGCTGTATGATTGGTGTTAGTACACTTTTAAACCACCACAATCCATGTGTAGCCATATAGTTATCATTAAAAACAATTAATTCACTTAATTTTTCATTTTTACTACTTTTACCCTTAAAAAACAGGCAAAGCACAATTAAAGTCTGAAGAGGACATCTCCTAACTTCCACCATTTTGTAAAATGTACATTTATATTTGAGCAGAATGGATAATTACTTTTGTTTGAAAATATTCAATAGACAAAATAAAAAGAATAAAAGAAAAAAATTTGGCTCTTCACAAAACTGACATCGATGCTGAAACTCGTTTAAAACGGTAAAACTAAGAAACGTTTAGCTCACCTTACTCTGCAGAACCTTGGTTCCGGTAAAGTGGACCCTGGCATATTCCCTCAAATAGACTGGAGCCTGAAAAAGTGACAATAATCAGGAAGTTAGTCATGAGAGGAACAGAAAAACAACCCGTCACACGTTTCTGGTAACTTCTGTTTGGTTTTGTTTGCAACTTGTTAATGGATCACTGATTCACTCAGGGCTGGAACTATCAATTATGTAAGCAATCGATTATTCTACCGATTAGTTTATAGATTATTCTGACGATTCATCTGATTTGTTTTTTAAAAAAAGATAAATTCTACAGGTTTTTCCCATTTAACCACTTAAGTTTTTGTAATGTACTTTCAGAAATGCATTAAAAGATGCAAATAACCTTTTCAAAATCATAAATTAAAGTGTTATTTCTAATGTTATTTAGTGAACACTTGATCTTTTGTAGCAAAGGATTTATCTGCAACTAAAGAAAATACTGTCTTCTAATCTGCTGATTATTTTTTTTGCTTAATAAATGATAGAAAAAGTGCATAATGGTACTTGAGGAGTACAATGACACTCGTCCAATAACACTTGATGAGTTCTGGGTAAAAGAAATTGGCGTACAAAGAAAGTTCTTGTCTTAAATGCTAAATTTATATATTTTTGTACAGTTTTTACCTAATTACGGCTCTGATTGTGTTGTTCTTTCAGCAAATCCTCATTTTTAAAGTATGCATACTCCAGATAATGATTAATCAATTATTAAACCAGTTGAGATCTACTCCTATAATCGATTAAAAACGATTAATTGTTTCAACCTTCAGCTCACTCATAAGATTATTCTGCAGAGTGTGTAGAAACCAATCACCCTGAAGAGCTTCTGTGAATGCTTGATGAGAAAGGCCATGCTGTTGTTCAGCTTCTTCAGATTGTCTCTTAGGTCGCCGGCTGTCATCTGAAGGCAGGAGAAAAAGTCAAAAAAACAACAAACTGCAGCACTACAGAGAACCTGTCGATGTTTCAATGCCAAAATGTGCAGAAAATGTGACATTTACACCTTATGCACATGTAACCAGGTCTTTATAAAAACAAATATCTCTGTCAAATAGTTTAAAAAGTAAGTTAGCATGTACAGGATCCATTTCAGAAAAGTTTTAATTCATATAGACTTGCAAAATCTTATCCCATCTTACATGTCTGGGCCAGAGGACATGCGGGGCAAACATGAGCGCCAGGTTGTAGGCAGACATCTTGTTCTTGTCCTGCTGCTTGGCGGTGTGGTAGAGCAGGTCCAGCAGCAGTTTGAGCAGCGAGCGGTTGGCCTGCGGTAGCAACAGGAAGAGAAGCTGCAGGGCCTCGATCTGACGCTCCTTGTTTGGAACCGCTGTTTTATTTCCTTTTCCATCAAACAGCGTCATGTCTGGAAGAAAATTAGTTTAAATTGTAAACATCCATCCTTTCTGTATGACAGCGTATCATTGGAGATAAAAAAAAATAAAAGGATTAAAACACTCTAGATATTTTCTAGAAAATCCCCCAGAAATTTTGAGATTAATCTCAGAATTTTTTTTAGAGAAAACCTTGGAATTTTCTGAGTTTGAAAAGTCAAACATTTGCTACAACAATTAATACATTTTCTGAAAAAAACAAAACAAAAACAAAACATTAAAATTTCTGACTTTGGAAAGTCAAGAATGTGCTGCAGAAAACCTCAGAATTTTTTAGATTAATCTCGGAAATTGTCAAGAAAATAATTTGAAAATTTCTGAGTTTGGAAAGTCAAAATTTTGCTTAAAAATTTCAGAAATATTGAAATTAATCTGAGAAATTTTAAAGAAAAAACAAGGACATTTCCCAGTTTAAATATGCTTCAGAAAACCTCAGAGGTTTTGGGAAAAGTCTCAGAAATATTTTGAAAAAAAAAAAAACCTGGATATTTCAGAGCTTGAAAAGTTAAAGATTTGTTTAAAAATTAAAAAAACATGAAAATAGCCATGGTTTTTCTATAAAATTTCAGAGATTAATCTCAAAACTTCCACATTTTTTAATGGAAATTTACTCTTCCCTTTTCCCTTCCATACAAAATGACCTTAACACGCCGTCGTATTTCTGTGGCTAAAACCACGGGAACCATATTTTTAAATATTTCTTTCACAGCTTTACGTGCATGGATTTTCCTACCAGCTATCTTCAGGTGCACATGGAAGTGTCGGTGTGTCAGCAGAGGCTCCGGCAGCTCTCCCAGAAAAGTCTTAAGTAGAGAGGCAACATCGTTGGGGTGAAAATCTCCGGCCTCCAGGTCGACATCCGCCCCGCCGTTAAGGAGCTCCTTTAAGGCGTGCTGCCGAATGCTGTTCCCCGGCACCCGGAACAAACCCTCCACGTGTAGATCTGAGCAGTAAGTCAGAAAAATATTGCACCATTTCAAATTTGAGCAGAGTAAATAAATTAGGGCTGAAACGATTCCTTGAGTGATTCCAGTACCTCGATTATTAAAATTCCTCGAGGAAAACTGATCCGCCTCGAAGCCTCGTTATATTATGGTTATTATTTAGCTCCGTGTTTCGGCCGGGACTTTATTTACTCTCTCACTTCCGCCTGAGTTGTTGACGAAAGCTAAGTGTTAGCAGCATAACGTCCAGTTTTCAAGTTCGGCCTGGGAGGATTTTATCGAGTCATGATAATGTCCGAGTTTTTGTCTTTTTCCGGGACCAATAAGCATCTTAAAATGACGGCAGCGACGCCTGGAGTCCGGCGGGATTATTGAT
>CAEGAE010050395.1:0-15432 GCA_903067095.1 Girardinus metallicus
TAAATCACTGAACGGTTTAGCACCACAATACATTAAAGATCTGCTGTTGTTGTACCAACCATCTAGACCCCTCAGGTTCTGGTCTGCTCTGCATCCCCAGAACCAGAACCAAACGAGGAGAAGCAGCATTCAGCATCTATGCACCACAAATCTGGAACAAACTTCCAGAAAACTGTAAAACAGCTGAAACACTGAGTGCCTTTAAATCTAGACTAAAAACCCACCTGTTTAGAGTTGTTTATGAAACATAATCATTTATGAATTTAATTAATGTTTTGATTGTTGATTCTGTTGCATGACTTTGTTTTTTTTTTTTGTTTATGGTGTAAAGCACTTTGAAATGCCTTGTTGCTGAAATGTGCTATACAAATAAAATTTGATTTGATTTGATTTGACACAATAAAACTCCAGTCACCAGTAGGTTCTAAACATCTATAAATCGAACTTCAAGTGTAGGAGATACACAGTAAATTCCTTATTTAGGATACATTCATTGCTGATCAAAGATAAATTCTGTGTGTAAAGAATAATTTAAATAACTGCAGCTTAGAGTATCTTAGAGGAAAGTGGCAGCCAGCTGCTGCTGATCAGATGTTTTTTTTTTTTTACTGATCATCACAAAGTGAGACTCACTCTATAAACATTGGACTTTTGGTAGATTTGAAGCATAGCAACAATGTTAGCACAAAGAAAAGGAGCAAACACATTAGCATCGACCTTGGAGGATGAACTTTTGCTTCCCATCAATATGAAAAGGGTTGTGATGCCATTTCCTGAACATTTCCACTGAGGTCATCTAATGTAGTGTATAATTAAACAGCAAGGCTCCGGGACCAAAAATAGAACATGTTTTAGTGAAAAAGCACACGCATACACACACACACACACACACAGAAGCTGCTATTAGCAGTATCATCTGACTTCTCATGTCTGGTAGAGATGAGAACTATAGAGGAAGGACCAGACGGGCCAGAAGATTTTCACTACTGCACTTTCTCTGACGGTTTTCTTTTTCTGCCCCAAACTCAGCAGCTGCTTAGGACCCTCGACCTTCAGGGGACCCTCTAAGTGCTTAACACAGACCGTAGAGTTAAAATTGTTAGCGTTTTTTATTGAGAATGTAAATATCTGATTTTATTGGTTTGAGCAGAGACAAGTTAAAAAAGTAATTATAAATGTAGGATTTAGGATGTAAAAGTGCAAAGAATCATCTTCATAGTTTCATTGTTGTGTTGCCATGGCTACAGTCTGATGCTATCGGTAATCTTTGTGTTTGAACTCGGTATGCCCACAAATACTTCACCGCAAATAATAACCAATTATCAGTGATTGCTTTTTAGCTCGACCAGTTAAACTTGGCCTCTGCTCCCAGATTTCATCAAATCCATATTTAAACACAGTTAGTGGTGATAATGTTCTTAGGAGGAAAAGGGGCCCCTAAATCAGTTTCTGGCTAAGGCCCCTATATTACCGTGGACCAGCCCTGCATGAAGAGCTGCTGCTCTGCTGATGGATGCCAGGCACAAATAAGGAGATTTAATTCATGAAGCACTAGCAGGGACAGACGGTCAGACGAGGCTTTTCTGTTTCCTGACTGCAGTTTGTAATCAGAGCCACAGAAGCTGTTTGTTTTGGCTCCACAGGTTTTGTGGGACAAGTTTTTCAGATCGACTGCAGCTTCATTGTCAGCTGGGCAGTTCTGCTGCGCTCCTCAGTGTGTTTACAGGTTCACTCCGAGGAGCTGCTGAAATGCCTGACTGAAGCCGCAGAAACTCGGTAGAGAAGTTTGAGGCATTGTGGTGCTGCAAAAATCTCTGACATCAGAGCTTTTGCAGACTGTAGTCCATGCAGAAAAATTTTGGTAATGCCGACTGACCTAAAAACAAGAAAAGTTCACTATAGTTTAACATCAAACTGTGAAAGAATGTTTACCTTTCTTCATATAGTACATATGGTAAAATCCGGCATGAACTGTATAGAAAACTGCTTATGAATAGGACCTGATACTACTCACAACATTTACTAAGAATTGTGACAATTTAAATAAATAAGGCTGAATTCTCCCCAAATACAGTTGTTCTAAAAAATAACAAGTCAGATGTTATTGTGTTTTACCAGCAGCATCAGTGAAATGCAGTTCATTTGGCCTCAGAAGAAATGGAACAAAACAGGGAAGAGGCCGACACGTGACAGAGGAACTGTAGTGGGGTGTTAGCTCGTCAGCTGACTGCTCCGTACTTTATTTCAACATTTTTCATTACATTTTGATGTTTGTCAGCATAAGCTCTCAGACAGGTTACTGTACGGTCGTTTCATCAATGTGTCATACAGAGTGTGTTGACAGTATCCCTCCCAAACACATGAAGCAGAGACAAACTGATGTAAAGCTGACAAATGTAAGACTTGCTGGTTAAGACTACATGATAATATATTTACTGTGCCAGTGAAAAGCTTACATACACTCATCATCAGAATCAAGATAATACTAATTGAGCTTTTAATCATGTATTCCAACTGTTCCTTTT
This sequence comes from Girardinus metallicus, assembly GCA_903067095.1. NCBI lineage: Eukaryota > Metazoa > Chordata > Actinopteri > Cyprinodontiformes > Poeciliidae > Girardinus > Girardinus metallicus. The sequence goes on from CAEGAE010050395.1 coordinate 2,526, forward strand.
TCAAAGTGGAATATTTAGTTGGCAAAAACTCAATTTATTTGAGAAAGAATAACTGTGTGAACAAGCCTGAATTTTATGCCGTTTCTCTGATTCATGTTTCATGCATTAGAATAATGTTTTGGAATTTTTGGAAACAACCAAGAAATAATAAAGAATTATAGATATTATAGAATGGAAGATGCCACAATGTCTGCAGTGTGGAACATCGACATGAACTTAGAAGTAAAATGTCCCTCTTTAATTTTCTAGTGAAATTTTGATCTCTTGGGCAGGTCAAAGTTCATTCAGACAAGACAAAGATTTAATGGTTTGGATACAGTAAAAAGAAATAGGAATGGATGACACGAGCTGGGCGTTTTAAACCAGAGAACATTACACCAGCTTTTTGAGCATGGTGTTGGTGGCATCATGCTGAGGGTCCTTTTAGTGCCAGTGTTACTAATGTGTCAAACAAAGCAGGTGGAAGAGGAAGGATGAAGGATTTTCTTCAAATTCTTCAACTAACCCTCCAATAAACATCGGAAAAGTTGAAACAGGAAAACCAAGTGAAGGGTCAGGCAGGACGATGATCCCAAACAGAACTGGAAACTGGTTTTGGAGTAAGTACGGGTCCAGAATATGTGTGATTTACTTCTAATTTGCAAATGAGATAAATATTGGTAGTTTATGTTGCTCTAGCTGCGTTTCCATTAGAGATGTGTGCAAAATGTATAAAAAAAAAAAATGCAATTTCAAAATTGTGGCATTTCCATTAAATAAGAAAAGCAATTAAAATCACATGTGAATAACATTGTTCACATAATCAGTCATTAAAACACATGGAAAGCCACTGTCCAACTGCTTCCTGTCATCTTGTTCTTCCTGGTTGTTGATCATGTGACTCGACTGATGCCAAAAAAAATTTTCTATTGCAGCTTTGTGAAATAAATCAATTTTGATTATGGCCGAAAAAAACCCACCTCATGCCAAAACTTTTTATCGAAAAACAAGCACATTTATTTTTGAAACATCAAATTCCACAATTACATGGTCAATGGAAACGCTGCTATCGACCATGAGGATTAGTGTATGTAAACTGATTGGAAGTATAACTAGGTTGACTGACTGCTGGTAAGATGATGACTACTCACACACCTGCATTCTGTCTCTTTAGACCACAGGAAATTGTGTCAATTAGAAACACAAACGTTAAACTATAAAAACGCTTTAAAGTGAGTTAGTGGTGCGTCAGTCCAGGTCCACACTGCCGGGTTACAGGATGGATGAGCCAAATCCTGGTTCTGCTTGCAGTTTCCACACGTTCCTGTCTCCCACTGAAGAATGTGAAAAATGTTGTGCTTCGGAACATTGGGAAGATGAATTAAACTCATCAATGAGAGTTCTCACCACTACTTGGGCTACACACAGGAAATTTAAAATATTACATAGGTGAGTTATTAGGAAAGTGATGAGCTGATGGGTTCAGTTGAGTAGATGACTGTGGGAGAAGGTGGAGTTTCCTCTTTCCATTCTTGTCCTCTTGCTCTCCATCCTGTGTGTGAGTGTGTGTGTAGCGTACAGAGGCGAGCCTCCCCATCTGCAGCTCAACCTGTGTGAAGGAAAGTGAAAGGCATTAGCAGCGACTCCTGGCTCTGTCTCACGTGTTGTGTGTTTGCATTCTGAGTGTGTTTGTGTACAAAGGAGGACAGAAGAAGGGAGGGGTGTGAAAGGCGGAGAGAAAGAGAGCAGGTGTTGGAGTGCTTAATGGCTGATAGTGTGAATGGCCACTGCTGGTCCATCCAGATTAAGGGAATGAACTTCTGCTTTGTCTCCAGACTGAGCGCTGCAGCAGCACTCAGACTCCGTGCATCGGGTTCTTCTGGGAGACGTCTCGACGTTTAATGAAGCTATGAAAGATTCCCTCGTCAGTGCCACCTATCCACTTAGAACATTTGACAACGATTTAACCCTCTGGAAGTATGGAGCCCATCTGTTGTGTCTGCCTCAACATTCACTTCCACAAAGAGCACAGGGCGTAGTTTTCACACAGAACGGATGCAGCATCAAATAAAAGCCTATTTTTCTGCTTCTCTCTCCAGTCAGCTCTCTGCATCGTACGTGACTCTTTCCTGTCTGAGGCTTTGCTCATCACAAAAATACTCCAAAACACCTGGGCTGTTTTATATATTGCATAACTGAAATCAATGTACATTAATATATTAAATTGACTTGACACACGGCTCATAGACCAGAAGAAAATGCTGGCACATTCTGTGTTTTCAAGGCCACTTCACACATTTGTGTGGTTTGAGGACACTATAAGAAGAACAATTTGGTAATTAAAAAAAGAAGAAATGTAATGGCACCTGGTTTTCCGTTTATTTTTTATTTTTTTCCACATATTTGTTAAAACCGTCGCTACGTTATGATAGTATAATAAAAGACAGCTAATCTGTGAAAAATTCAAGGTCATCTGCCTTGTCCTTATGTGATCTGCTCAAATGCTCCCAGTCAAAAACAACCAATCAGAGCCAATCAGCACCGCTCACATCCTTCCTGCTACAGCTGGTTCCCTCCAACATGACAGCTCAGGCTGCTTAGCCTGGCCAATGATGGGACATAAACTGTTTTCCTGTAACAGTAAATTGTTATAGTGTACAATGTGCTAATGGCTCAATGCACCATTAGCACATTCAGCAGAGAGTACACAAGAATGACTGACAGCTTTAAGCCCCTCCTCCTGGCTGTGATTGGTTGTTTTTGGTCAGCGTGATGCATTTCTTCAGACGGCCATAGCAGCTCAGGGACAAGATGGAGGAGATCCATCTTTTCACAGATTATCTGTCATGACATGGTTAACAAATAAGTAAAAACATATTTTTATAAAAGTTACATACTGCAGCTTTGATTCCAAAGCTGCAGTATTTAGTACTTTTTTAAACAAAATTAATGTGTTACTTTTATGTATTTAACAACTGAACAGAGTCGGCAGCCACCCCAACATCATAGGAAGGTTACAAGAAATAATTTCAATTCAATCACATATAGAATCCAATTGATTCTAGTTATTATATAATACAATAAACTCAGTTAATTATTCAAACTCGTTTAAAGAAAAGCAAAGAAAATTATTTCAAATTTTGTGATTTTCATCACCCTTTTCAAATGTGATATTTCAAAAACATGGATGGATACATGGCTAATTACAACAGTCAAAGATGGAGGTTGTGTGATGGTATAGGACTGCTTTGCTTTTTCAGGAAGGGAATGACTTGCCACACTTTACCCTGAATTCTGCTCATCAGTCTGTGACATTAAGCTCAACAGACTGGAGTTCTGCAGCAGCACAGCAGGACGTTCACCTCTGACTGGATAAAAAAGTGGAGAGTCTGGAGTGGCTGTATTTGGAATCTGATCTTAATTCTGATGAGGATTCTGTGGCCTGACCTTAAACTGTTTATGATCAAAACATTTCTACAGAAATTTGGAATCTTTGCTTCTTTTTTTTTTTTTTTTTTTTCAAAGGGCCGGGTTAGTTGGAAATGCTTTTCTCTTCATAGACAAACTCCTTATTTAAAAACTACTTCTTGTATTTACTCAGGATATCTTTATTAAATATCAAAAGTTGCTCAATAAAAATGAAAACGAAAGAAATGTTTAAGAGGATTGGGGTTAAGGTTAGCTTTTGAAACACATTATTTGCATCTGGAAACCTGTTTCAAGCCAGCACTGAGAATTCAGCGAAGTGTCCTGGATCCAATCAAATGCAAATTTGTGCATTAATATTATATGCAGATCTTTTAATATTCTTCGTACAAAGCATATCACTCCTCTGTTTCTTGGAGTAATTTCAACCAGTTTGCTCAAGTGAACATAAATCCCATCATTGATTAAAACTTCCCCAGCTCTGAGGAAGCTTACATTACCCTAGCTTTGGACATTGGAAGTCAAGTTTTGTTGCCATGTATAATCTGTTTTTTGAGAAGCTCAAGCTTGTGCACAAGGAGTCATTTTCACATGTGTAGAAAATACTCTCCTGATCAAAATCTAAAAAGAATAGAGGGACAGCCACAAATTTAAATATATCCCAGTGCTGAATCACAACCAGATGGGAAGTTAAGCCTCAGAATGCATAAAACAACAAATAAAGGGCTAAAGTAATAGATCCACCAGAAACAGTGGGCAATTTATTATAAACCACAAATAAACCTAGATAGGCTTTTCATCACCTAATTCTAAGCTTAAGACTATAAGCCTAAAAAAAAAAACTAAAAATGTCAAAAATGTGTCTGAGTGAGTAGCGCCATGTCACACTAGTAAAGTGGAAATCTGTTAACATCCAACACGCCAAGGGTAGGTGCTCCCTCGCAAATCCAAAAATACATATTTGGAAAATAGATGGAGATGCGACCACCGAAGAGGTTGGTAGTTTTTTAACCCTTCTGTCACAGATTACATCTCTTGATTATTAGGCTGCAGTCAGCATCAGGAAGAACATTTTTTTGAGTCAAAGTCAAGAGCCGTGCATTTCTTCTTCAGACGACAATAGCAGCTCAGGGAGGAGATCCATCTTCTCACAGACTATCTAATAACACACTGTCACAACATGGTGACACTTTCAACAAATATGTACAAAAACATATTATTTTTTACAAAAGTTACATAGTGTAGTGCAAACATCTGATACAAAGTTGAAACAAAATAATATTGTACCTGATGGCTTAAACCCAGTCAGCTGCACCACCTGTAAATAAATAAACAAAACAAACATTGTGTATTCATATTTAACTTCTAAACATGACAAAGAACTAAGGACATTGTGGTCAATTGTTTCTTTGTTGAAACCAAACTTCATGCTTGTAAATCAATACAGGTAGAAATCCTGTTTATTTGCTTTTATATGGTAAAGAAAATACACTAGAGGGTTGAGGAACATAGTGAACAACATGCTAATGTTTTTGGCTAATGCTAAATAGCATAATAGTCTACTGACTCTTTCTTTGAGCTTCTGGTACCTCAGCCGCAGACACTCAGGGTCAGGAACCTGATTGGTTCATGAGCAGGAGGACCTATAGGCACGGATCCTGCTACAGTGATTATTTGGTGTCTGCTCTGCCATGTTGATTGATGTGGTTCCTCTACATAAGCTGCAGCATTATGTGAAGGAATCCCCAGTGCAAACTCCAAATGAAAAGCCAGGCTCTATTTAATGGGGGACGTCAGAGATAGAAGTGAGAGATAAAGCTGCGTCTGCACTTAGAAACCACAGGCAGTCTTCTACAGATTTACAGTGAAGGTTTGCGGGACTAAAGCTGTCATCATTAGAGAAAGACATGGTGATGAGATGTCAGTGTTCATCCCCACAGAGTGGGGTGCATGACAGACTAACCTCAGAGGAAAGAGCTGTTGCCCCTACACAATGCTGCTCCATTCTCATCTCATCTCTGTTCAGTCCACACAGAGTCGCAGCATGTCGGGGTCAACTCACAGCCATTTTCACATGTATAAAGTGTAAACACTGATCAGCCACTTATTTGCATAATCCATTAGACAGAACTGACCAGGTGAAATTTCATCATCTTGGAAAGACTATTTGCAAAATTTGTATTGAACATGTTTTGTATAGCCCGCAGAACTTTCCTAACTAGTTCAAGGATCCATAATAGGCCTCTTTTAAGATCTCTTATTGGGACAGTTGTTTACAGCTCATGCAATTTCAGTTTACTGTCACAGCATAGCATCGAGTTGGTGCATTACATATGTCACAGCCAAACGTTAGTGAATGGGTAAAATCAGATCCAGATGTTTCAAACCTCAACAAAGTCAATCATATCTGAACAGCTGAGATTCCAACCACTCCATGCTATGTTTTCTCCAGTATAATCTCACTTTAATCCCACTGAACACCTGAGGAATCAGCTCAAGCAACACAAACACAGTGGTGCTGCCAGCATATGGCACTGTGTGGCCGAGCTTCAGAGGTATGGTTGTGTACAGTTCTCCTCTTCTCTACTGAAGCCCCTGGTTCCCAATTATAGATTGTTAAGTTTGAAATATGACTTCCTGTTTCAGTTATTCATAAAAAAATAAATAACACCAAACTAGTCAGTAGCAGTATAAGTTTTGTAGCATTTTCCTGTTTACAGTCCACGTACTCAACTCTGCTGCCTCGTCCACAAATGCATTTTCCTTCTGAATATGTCTTCATCTAAAATGAAATAAACAAGCTTTCCAATGGAATAAGACTGACTGCCATGAAGCATTGTTACAACAAAGAAATAATCAACTATTTCCTTAGTTGTTGCTTTGTTTCGGATTTTAGAAAATGTTAATGTGGCCCAAACATTACTCACTTGGTTTCCTGATGCGTGTCTCAAAGAGAAACTGACAAAGCTTTCCTTTTTGAAACTCTCTGAAAAAAGCAGAAGAAATCATTTATTTCAGCTGAATGTTTGGGTTTGTCTCTCGAGATCCACATATTTGTTTATTCAAGGTCAAAAAAAGTAAGTCAGCCTGAATATAACACAAGCAAAGCTTTTTAGAACACAAAGAAGAGCTAAAACATAAACAGTACAACAGGAAAAGAATGAAATCTGTCAGTTCAACATGCCTTTTACTGATACATTTACTTTATTATCTTGGTGCCAAATTGCCGGTGAGGGGATGCATTAGGCTTTAGGTAACTGACTCCTCCATGTTTAGGTTGGATGGAGGCGTCTGTCAGCCATTTTTAGATCTCAGAGATGTTCTATCAGATGGTTTGCGCCCCCCAGGACATTCCCAAGGAGGTTCTGAAGCCTTAGAGATCTGGACCGGGTGCTTTGGGCCGTTGTCCTACTTGAACTGAGGTCAAGATGCTCAGCAGCAGGGCTTTCATTCAGAATGTCTCTGTGCTTTGTTATCTTTTCCTCTATCCTAACTAGTCTACCACTTCCTGTTGCTGCTGCACATCCCCCTAGAATGATGCTGCCACCGCCATGCTTCAATGTACTGACAGCATTGACCTGATGATGATCTGTGTCTGATTTCCTCCAAACATGATGCCTGGCATTCACACCAGAGTTCATGTTTTTGTCTCCTCAGAGCAGAGAATCTTGTTTCTCTTGGCCTGAGGTCCATCTTCAGACTCACTGCCATGAGTCTTTTATTAAGGCGTGGCAGCGCTAACATCCAGGCTGATTGGTGGATTGTTTGCAAAGATGGTTTTCTTTCTGGAAGGTTCTCCTCTCTCCACAAAGGAACCCTTCAGCTCCAACAGAGTGACCATCAAGTTCTTGATCTCCATCTTGACGAAAGCCCTTTACACCCGATCACTCAGTTCAGGAAAAGTCCTGCTGCTTCTGGCAAACTTCCAATGATGGAGGCCGCTGAGCTCAGTGGGATCTTCAGAGCAACAGGAATGTCTCTGGGTCTTTCTCAAGATTTATGCCTCAAGATCATCCTGTCTCTAAGGTCTAGATACAGTTCCACTGACTTCATGCTTGGTGGCTGACCTCTGATCTGCACTGTTAACAATGGGACCTTCTATGGACAGGCGTCAGTCTTTCAAAATCAAGTCCAATCAACTGAATTAACCACAGAGATCACAAAGATGATCAGTGGAAATGTCTCAGTTTTGAGCTTGATGGCAGTTTGTGCATATTTCTGTGAATATGATTTCTTAGTTTTCAATTATAATGAATTAATTTAATACAATTTAGAATAAGGCCGTAACATAACAAAATGTGGAAAAAGTGAAGCGCTGTGAATGCTCTCCGGAGGCACAGTAAATGGTAAATGGTCTGCATTTTTACAGCTCTTTATCAAGTCCAAGGACACCAAAGCGCCTTCCACTACATTCAGTCATTCACCCATTTGTGCACACATTCACACACTGATGGTGGGAAGCTACCTTGTAGGCAGACTGACAAACGCCCAAGGACAAAAAGACTGAGACAGACGGAACGGCGGTTCAAAACGATAACACACTGTTACAGGATAAACTCCTACCTTCTGAGCCACTTATTATAGAGAGAACACTGACATAAAGCATGGACATAGGACGAGGGTGGCTAATGAAATCTAATTTGGAGCCTCTAATCCAATGATGAATTAAAGGGTCATTTCAAACTTTATGTCTGTGGCTGTTTCCCTTGGCATCTCCCTCATTCTCCATCTGAATCACAGTCAGACAGTATGAAGGGTCTTCAGACGTGACTTTTTTAGAGCTGCTCTTCTGTCTCTGAGGTACACCGGTTGAGTTTTCAACAAAACCAATAAAACCACATTCTGCCCAAACTGCCAGAGGAAAAGAGAGTAAAAAGGTACCGGCATTAAACAAGCCTACCTTTAACAGTTGACCTGTCCAAAGATGGAGAATTTTTGGAGCATTTTGATTTAAAATTGAAGCGAAAAACTTTTTATTCTTCTCTTCTTTTATTTGCAGGAGGAATGGAAAAGATGAAATCCTGAACACTGTATCTGCTGGTAGCCCTGAGGTCATGACACCTTTTAGGCAGTTTAAGAGCTGATGCTGACATGACAACATTTTGAGCTTTACTATTCAAACTCTTCTGGACTGCGCTGCCAGCATAAAATAAATGCGCAATTATACATAAGATAAAAACTACAGGAAAATTAAATGTACTAATTGATATTTGCATTTCCTACATGAGAGAAAAGCAGAGCATCATCATGCAATTAATGAGCCATAATCTACTGCTGCAGTATGCAAGACGGTCTTATGTCATCTATAATATCAAACCAGCTTTAGTACGACTCAGTCTTGTAAATTATGAACTTTTTGAAGCTCAATAATGCTGGTGTTTGAAAAAGACTTTCCCTCGTTTTTTTTTTTTCTTCTCAGTTTATTGAATAGGAGATAACTATTGTGCATTCGTTGTATTCTTTTTTCTTCATTAAGTACGGCGTATATAGAGAAAAGCACACTCAGCTGAAGGTCTGTTGTCTCGTTGTTTTGTTACAAAGCTTTACCAAAGAAGTGAAAACTTTTAAGCCATCTTCAAGTCGCACTCAAAAGTTCCACCATTTAGAATATGTGAGGCACAAAGAAGTAGAGCTGCCAGGAAATACATCAACATCCAGCACAGATACATAGAATCATTTCTCTGAAGTAGTCTTATTAGTCAGGGACTAATAAGACTTTATATAATGAGTAGTAATTCTTTGTGCTGGTAAAATAATAAGTACATTTTTAGATTTTTCAGCTGCTGCCCTTAAAGGGGCAGTAATATGTAACATAGATTTTTTTTTTTTTGTTTTACGTCATGTTAAAATGTTACTCCCTCATTAAAAACACACCTGGAGTGTGGCCTTGATTCTTTCATGCATGTCAGACTAGCCAGCAGCAATTAGCAAACACCTGATGTAAGTTCTCATCTGCTGGGGTCATTATAGGAGCTACCTCTAACTGCAGCGCTGGTAGAAACTTTGGTAAAGAGTTAATAGAGGAGCCATGTTGTGATGACTTCCTGAAGGCGGAGCTTCAGAAAGAGACAAAGGTCCAAATTCAAGGCGCTAAATTACAAAATCAAGTTTCTTTTAAATCACATTTGATATACATAGTATTTTTTTTTTCATAAAAACTGGAGGTAACACAGTTAGTTGTTTGTGCTCTAAGATGGCCCTATGTGCCTGGAAAACACATAGTACTGCCTCTACACCTAAATGCAGAAAGCAGCGCCATGCAAAGCTGTTCTCTCAGAAATTTCTCATTTTGTCAACAAGCTTTGACAAAATTAAGCTTTTTTTGAACCACAGATTTTGGGTTGTATTTGATTTTTTTTTTTGTAAACCATGCATCATTATTTATTTAGAACTTTTCACCATTTTGTGCTGACAAGTCACATAAAACAAGTAAAATGCGCTGAGTGTTCAGGTTGCATCAGGACTTTGTTCACATATTGTGTTGTTAGTACACAAAACACATGCTCCCAGGGATCAGTCCAGTCAGGTCTCTAAACAGATCTGCTCTCATATTAAAAAGCAGTTTGATTTCAAAGCTGAAGAGTTTTTCCTTTTCATGGCTCCTAATTTACCAGCTGAAGATGGATTTTAGCCTGAGAGAAAATGTCTCTTGGGTCTTATCTAAAAAAAATGGGATTTTCCTTTATTTTGGAACATTGGTGGTGTCATCTCTGGTGGGCCAACGTGTTCTTTTCCCAGTCAGAGACGTTCTACTGAGTAACCAGCGGAACCCAGAGAATGTTACTTGCAGCGTACCATTCTTGATGACCAGTGATGTGGAAGTGGAGCTGAGGGGTCCAGAGGTGTCACTTGTTTCCGGGCTGGAGGAGGTTGGGGGGCTCCGGCTCCAGGAGGTTGTTGGAGCCCTTTGGGAGGGAAGGAAGCTGGTAGGCTGGGAGCAGTTCTACAAAACACAAGTCAGTTTCTCTGTTACACGTTTCTTCTCTTTTTGCTATTTTGTTGGACTATAAAAGTTTCAGGTGAGGGTTTCCCTCAGTGGGTTATGAGCAAAAAAAATAAAAAAAAACATTAACACTTATTTTAATTACATATATTTTTTAATTGTATTAAAATAATAACACATATGTAGCTGGTCATATTGTCTAATTTTCTGTCAACTTAAAACATGTTTTAATGCAAAAACACAGTTGGCTGCCGGATGACTCCCCTGGAGCCTCTACCACCGGGTTTTGCACGTTTTCAGGGGGAATCCATGTAGATCTTAAAAAAAAAAATCATAATGAAAATGATATCTTATGAAAATGTGAGAATGATTTTTCATTTTTGCACATTTTCATACTAAATACATCATGATTGTCTATATGTTCAGATCTCTTTATAGGATCTGATTGATGTTGAAAAAAAACAAAGTTTAATATTTTATATAATAATAAATAAAGGTAGGCAGTAAGACTATGTGACATGCACAACTCTGTGTGTGAATGTTGTGCATCTACTTACCGTGAAAGACAGAGCCTTTCTCTTTTCTTTGATCCTCTTTATGGCATTCCTCACCTAAATCAGATTCAGGCTTTATTCTCACTCCTTTTGTTCTCACATATTGTACAAATACTGTTTATTTTTTATATGTAGTTGCAGATCCAGCAGCAGCTCTAAAATGAACTTGAATGCCTTCTTACCTCACTGTTGTAGACAGCATACACTAAGAAGATATACAGGCCCTGTTGATAGGAGAAATAATGAACAAGCAATAGAAAACAAACCTTTATTGACAGTCTGTCTCTATTTAGCATTCCACATTGCAATCTCAGCAAAACTATGTTTTTTTCTCTCCGCTAATAAAAGGAAAGCATTCACTGCGAATTCACTTCTATTCATTTGTGCTTCCTTTAATGCTGCGCTCCAGCTGGACTCAGGAGAGTCAGGTTTTCAGCTCACATCGAAGTCCACAATGGATCTCCTAAGTTTAAATAACAGAGGCTACATCTTTGGCAGACAAATTATAAGATAGTCTATTTTTCAGGGATTGATATTTGTTGGCCTTGAGTTTTTCCAGACATTGAGATAAGTAGAAATGTTTTCCCTCCACCCAACTATCAATGCTTTGCAACTGCGGTGGCACCAAGGTTGGTTCTTACTTGAAAGAATTATTTTCTATGAATTGTATAAACTTATTCCCAGGTCTTTCCATAAAAACCTGTGTTATAAGGACATGCGGCAATATTTCCTGATAGCAACTGCAGTGTTCACCTCCTTTTTGTGTCTCCAATATTGATGTGGGATAATAACACAGAGGCTGTTTTCAACTATTTTCAAGGCAAAGGGGAAGAATCTTCTGACTTGTGCTCCAAGTCAGAGTGCAAACAAAGTGCATCTTTGTTTGCACTCTGACAGTCTTTTACAGTTTTTTAATTAAAATTTTTTCTCATGCTGAAAAAAAATACATCCTGTAATTTCATAATTTTTTTACTGTTGTTGCAATTAATATTAAACATGCATATGTCCAAATATTTTCTATCAACACAGACTTTCAAAACCAATATTTTCAAACGAGAGTGCATTTAAAGTTCCCACTGAGGGAAAATGTGAGCATTTAATTCAAACTTTAAAATCAGTAGGCTTGTTTAGACTGGGATCAGCAAAAATCTTAATTTCTGATCAACAAGTAATTTTGTGTTTTACATGTGATTCTATTAATAAATACACAAATTTAATTTTTGTATTTCAGGAAGGATTTCACCCTGCGACAGACTGGTGACCTGTCCAGGGTGACCCCGCCTCTCACCCGGAATGCTTGCTGGAGATAGACACCAGCACCTCCCGACCCCATTAAGGGACAAGGGTGAACAGAAAATGGATGGATGGATGAAGAATTTCAGAAGCTACTTCTGCTCCACCTGCATCTAAACACACTCTAATTTTTGGAAGCAGCCAGGATCTTTGCTTACACCCTCAGTGCAAAATTGATTTTACCTGGTGGCAAAAAAAAACAAACAAACAAAAACCCAACAAACCCAGTTGGGTTTGTTGGGTTAATGGACCCTCATACAATCATAGGAAGAAGCTGGTTTTATGATGCTACCATCATCCACAGCTGTGTTTTACCTCATGCCAGGTTTAGGTGTTTCTGTACACAGAACTGATAACTGGTTGTTTATAAAGAATAGGTTTGTTAGAAGAACCTTTGAGATAAAACTTTTGGGGTTTAAAGTAACCCTGACCCCACAGTTGTTGATCCAGTGTGGAAATTTAATCAACAAAACTGTTTTCTAAAACTGTTACAAGTTCAAACTGTTAAACTTATTTAGTGCATGTAAGCCCCCCGTGCTTACATGCACTTCTGAAAGAGGATTCAGAAGATTTACAGCTTATCACACGGATGCTGATCAGGGTTATAGTGGGATGAAGTTCCTGCTTCTAAGCTTATGAAAACTTTTGGAAAAGTTTTTCAGTGGTAAACAGTTTAAATAATAATAAAAAAGTGTATATATATATATATATA
>CAEGAE010050401.1:0-11863 GCA_903067095.1 Girardinus metallicus
TCATATTACATCAGATTGTTTAGGATCACATAGTGTTGTACATCTTATCACAATTTATTAGATCTTATTGTATCACATCGTAACGTATCGTATTTTACTGCATTGCACTGCATCACATCATGTTGTATATCCTAACATATTGTCTAGAATTGCATGGCACCTATTACGTTGCAAAATATTGCATTTTATTCTATAGTTTTGTATCATGTTGCAGTGTGTATTGTGTTGTATCGTCGTATTTTTCTGAGGCACCTCACATAAAATTATTGCAGGTTAAGGTCAGCGGTTTGATGACACTTTCAAAGTATGGGGATAAACTTACATCACATCACTGCTACTTTTCACCGTCACAGTCTCAGTTGTGGTCACAGTTGTTTTGCTACAAAGGAGAAAAAAAAAACATCATAATGAGTATAAACTGTGTATCAAAGCACATTTGTTGTAACTTTAGTCTTGGTGAATGAAAATATCGATAGGTATTTTCTCAACCTATATAAAAAGAGCCACAGACAACGTCACTTAGTTTTCAACCAAATTCTTGCAAGAATTGAGAAGGCACAGTAACCCTGACATTTCTGCCAACCTGGTAGAAGCCAGACTGGCTTTCACCAGCAGTTCACCATGCATTCTGCCACTCTGTTGCAGAGCTTGTCTTTTTATTAGCAGGGAAAGGGAGTGAGTCGAATGTGGGAAGGTGATCGTAACACAAGGGGGACTACTCTGATAACAGAGGGACAGAGAATCTAAATTCTGCACACAGACAGTTTAACAACTATAGTGTATCTCAGGAAGATCTCCTAAAGAGGATTAAGACACCACCTGCAAAAACATGCTCGAGGTTAAGGAAAGGTTAGTTATGTCTTACACACAGTTTAACAAATTCCTCCTCTCTAGGGTGAGAACACTAAACCTTTAAATGAAAAACAAACTTGTAACATAAAACTACTAATGTAAGAATGATAACAAACATAATAATTCTAACAAATATCACCTGTCTTTAGTTGGGGAGTCATCCTTCGAAGGTGAGTTGTATGCCCTGTGTGGAAAAATATTAAAGGTAAAATATTTTAATACAAATTAGTACATATTATAATAACAGGGCAATTTTATACGTTTAAATCTTACTCTTTAGTGGTGGTAATAGTCGGTTTTGTTGTCTTGGTAGGGGAGTAGCTTGAATACTGTGACCTAGATGTGAGAACATGACATTTTCAGTTTCAAAAGAATCTGATATACACAGATTGTGTATAAAAGGTGTACTAAAAAAGCAGTTTGTTACAATTTTTTTTTGAAGAACAAATTTGCCGAGAAGGCAGTTTGCAGCTTTTAAAACACACATAAATGGCAATTCCACTGACAATTAGCAGTTTGTGGTAGGAGATTTCTAAAATAGTTTGATGTAAATAAATTAATAAAAACATAATAGAAGTGTAAGGAACCAATAACGAAATGTAAAATTCATATTACACTGTAGCTTATCTCTAGTCAATATATGTCTTGCATCTATGGTTAGATTAATTCTTACTCTTTGCTTGAGGATTTGACGCGCTCCATGAACGACTCAGTTTTAGTGGGTGATTTGGTCACAGGAGACCTATAAGGAGACAAAAATTGAAAGTCACAATAATGAGAAAGTACCTATAAAATAGATATTATATAAGGATGAAACAAATCATATGGTTTCAGAGTATTGATATTTTATTCCCTACTTGACACTTTCGGTGGTGGTGACGGTGGTCTCAGTTGTCCCATCCTTAGTCACTTTTGTGGTTTTAGTGCTAAAAGGGGGAGAAAAGGCAATAAATAAAATAGTTCTTTATTTCATGTTCCTTTATGCGTATTTTCTATGTTCCTGCAATAGCATTAGAAATATGCAATTAAATATCAAATGCTTTCTTGTTTGATTATATTTCCATTATACAGCATTCTACACAATAATTGGCTCTCCTGGTTTAAAAAGAACAGCGTAAAAAGTCTTAAAATAAGTTCATCTTTGCAGTAACACAATCTCCCAATTTTTGTGATATATAAGAGCAGTGCTTACGTGCTGGACGTTTCTGTCTTCCCACCGGAAGTTCTAGTGAAGCAGAAAGTGGATTATACCAAAAAGCATTTGCATATCCACATAAAACATCATATGCATAAATATTGTGTATATACATATACACACTATAAATGGTGTATATATGTATAAAATAAGCTCAGATATGAAAATTTACCTTTTTGAGTAGTAAGACGGTGTACTGCCAGTAGAAGAAAACCATATTTTAGCCAACGGTTAATATTATAAAATAATATATTAGGTAATGATATAAATACAGTAGAATTGTGCATTTACCACTACTACTGCTGCTACTACTATTAATAAAATAATAATAATATAAGTAGAAAAACATAATGGTATAATAATAATAATGGCACTAACATGGTTTTCAGGTCTTCTCTGCTTCCACTGAACCTGCAATGAGAGAACTCAGAAGTTAAGGGTCTTGTTGTAGTCCATGTATGAATTGATAAAGGTGTGGTATTATATATTTTCCAGGCACATGATGCAATTTTATAGCACAAGGAAGTAACTATGTTACCTTCAGTTGTTATTAAAAAAATTGTATATATCAAACTTTACATCTTTGCAAGACTTAGCCATTTGATGCCTTGAAATTAGATGTTTGTCTCCTTAAGAAGCTCCTGCTCCCTCTGACACCTCGTCACAACAACATTCCTCCGTTATAAAGTTTACAACCATTTGTAGGAGCATTAGACTGAGAAGAAGCTCATGTAACCAGCTCAGCAGACTCGCACTTCCACCAGGTGTTTGTAATCACCAGGTGTTTGCTGCTGCTAGTCTGGAGGAGCTGAGTGGCTCAGCTGGAGACTGCAGCTCCAAGTAGGAGGTTTGTGGAAATAGGCAGTGCTTTGTCAGGTGTTTTGCCAAATGAATGGCAGCCAATGGGAGAGTCGAGGATTTCTCAAACGTGCATTAAAAAAAAATCAAAGCAAAACTCAAGGTATGTTATTGATGAGGGAGCAACATTTGTAACAATATAATATAATGATGTAAAGCTCAAAAAAGTTGATTTTACACAATATCTCCACCTTTACTCTTAAAAACCTCTTAGCACACTAAAGTGCTATTACCTCTTGGTGAGAGCTTGAACAGATGAGGATGAACTGGTTTTAGTTGTTCTTGTTGACGTGGGTTCTGAGCTACTGTGTAAAAGATAAAGACAATATGCATTACTTATTAATGACACAAATAACCATGAGATGTAGTAGTCCTTTTCACTTGTTGTGATGGAGATTTATGTTTGTTTTACCTATCGGTAGTATCAGTGTTATTCGCTCGACTCAAGACACTTTTACCAAAGTTTGAGTCTCGGCTGTGAGAGAGGAAAGAGAAATCATTCATCCATGCAGTTATGAGTCAATACTGTGACTCGC
Source organism: Girardinus metallicus (assembly GCA_903067095.1). Lineage (NCBI taxonomy): Eukaryota > Metazoa > Chordata > Actinopteri > Cyprinodontiformes > Poeciliidae > Girardinus > Girardinus metallicus. The sequence goes on from CAEGAE010050401.1 coordinate 3,442, forward strand.
AAAAGGAATGCGAGTGTGTCTGAAGGTGCGCTTGGTACAGGTAACTCTCGTCTGTCCAGCCAATCCTAAAGGGTGTGAGCCGGCTTGCCTTCAGTATCTGTATACTTACTCGACGGGCTCGTCTTCATCATTGTTTTTTCGGATCCAGCTGTTGTCCTTCAGCAGTGAGGTTTTCTTCTTGCTGTCCTCGAGCGCTTTGGTCTTGGCTGCAAACAAACAAAACGGAAACATCTATAGTCATTCAGGAGCCCATGTTCTGTATGTTTAAATACATCTTATGTCCATTTAAAGCTTAATGTGAAAAAAAGTCAAAAGAGGGTGAAAAATTTGTGCACATTTGTATTTTTTTTATTTTATTTACTATCATTTTCATTAAATATCAGTTTCATAGTATGTCAAGGTTTCAAAATGACGAAACCTTGTCCGTAAATTATTCTTCAGTTGAAAGTCTTTTTCATGAGATGCCAGAGCAAGCAAAATGATGCCATGCTGACCGTCCCCAACTTGTTGCTAAGCACTAAAGGCCAGCTGGCAGTGCTTAATTAGGGCTCTGTTGTTCACAAACCCAACAGATTCAGATGTTTGGAAATATTTCTGGTAGGAAAAACACAGTCATGGAGTGGAATCTAGAAGAGCCCCACCTTTCAGCTGTCTTAAAGTAAGCCTGTTTTGACACTACTGTTGCTAAGATACGAGCGGCATTTCTGTTGTAGAGCCAACTACATGCTAACTTCCTAATATTAAGCTAATATTAACATGTTGTAGAGTAAAAAGGTAAAATATTCAGTGCAATGAACTTCAAAACTATAACTGAATTATGTGGGTGTTATACATTTTTTAAACCAAAATAACAATATATACATATCATATAGCACACTTTAAATACACAGCTCTGGAAAAAAATTTTTTTAATTAAATTGATCAGTTGATCAGTTTCTCAGATTTTACATTTTACAGGTATATGTTTGAGTAAAACAAACATTGTTCTTTTATTGTATGAACTACTGACAACATGTCACCGAAATTCCAAGTAAAAAAATTGTATTTAGCTGCAGAAAATGAGAAATGGTCAAAATAATGAACAAGACGCACTGCTTTCAGACCTCAGATAATGCAAGGAAAGCAAGTTCATATTTATTTAGAAACAACAACATTATTGTTTTAACTCAGGAAGAGTTCAGAAATCAATATTTGGTGGGATAACCAGGAGGTTTTTAATGGGGTTCAGTGCAGTGGTCTCTCCATTATTTCCAGATATATAATATATGTATCATATATTATATTGATACATATAACATATATATCAAAATACATGGGGTCAGTGTCTACATAGTCCCCTTAGCAAAACCGGGTTTTGTATTTAATCTTGTTTTCTTCGTCTACTTTTCAAATTGGTTTGTTGATCTTAGACAGCCGAGTGACAAAAAAGCAAGAACAGCAGAAATGTGCGAGGGGCAAACATTTGACATAGCATAGAATATGATTTTCTAGATATTGCCAGTAATGTGACACAATAGTTTCAATGACTCTGTTATTATTCGTAATAATGTAAATACTTACAAGTTGAGTAGGAGCTCATTTTGGACTCTCGCCTGAAAATGACAGAGGAAAATAGAGCACATTAAATGGACGCTAGGTGGCACTGCAGCCTAATAATGTAAATGTGAGGCGGCTTGTTGGATCTCAACATGAACTGAATGAACCTAAGAACTCTGATCTGAAATTACTCATTCTTTGCTTCTGCATACTTGTCATTTTCTCTCGTTCTGAGCGTTTTGTGAGCAGCTTTTATTAATGACCCTGTTGGGTTTGTCGCTGCACCTTCGGTCCAGGCTCAGTGATTAAGCCATAAACTGGTTTGTCTTGATCTATGCCCACATGTAGACACACCCACCCTCCACAACACTCCTTCGCCAAACACACCCTTGTCAGCAAAACAAGAGGGGCATACAGTAACATACTAGAAGGTACTAAATGCTATTGAAAAAGAATCAGAAGGCAGATATAATCAAGTGAAATTATTGGCAGTCATGCAGTATAAAGGTTTCTGTACTCTAAAATCTATGTGTTTTTGAGGGAATCCTAAACAGTTGAAGAAAAAAAAGATCTTTACAATAAAAAAAAAAAAAAAAAATTGGGATGCAGCCAGCTCAGCTCAATAACATGAATTTCATGCTATTTTCCTTCATTTAATCCCTTTGCAAAGCAGCAGGATTAAATCAGTGCTGTCACTGTACAGGACGAAAACAGTGAAAGCAAAACAGGTTTGCTGTATTGCTGTATCAGCCAGAGCAAGAACAGTTTTAACTGTTAAGAGACGTAATTATCACTTTATGTGCGTCGTCTGAATTGCGTGAGAGTGTTACGTCTGTTTCTAGCGACCAGGATTCATTCTTCAAAAGGGAAATCATTCAATGAGCGGTACGCAAACTAAAACTGCTTTCACTTAAAGAATTTTTTTCAGCATCTTGAACGTATCAGTCGAAGGAAAAATATATTTGCTGCTCTTAATACTGATAGGATGATATTTTTTTTCCCCCAGGGAAAAAGTGTCTGGGTGCCAGAAAAATGTTTTAAATTGCTTGGCAAACGTGTTCAGTAAAACTGCGAGTTGACACTGAATTTAAGCCCCTCTGCATTATTTTTTATCTTCAGATCATGTTAAATAAAATTAATTGTATTTTTCTTTTAAAACTTTGAGGTTTAGAACTTTTTTAGTGATCACTAAAAAAACATAAATAATAAAAATAAAAATGACATAATCACTGAGGGAAAAGTTACGAACGAAAATATGATGCGTACCTCTGGAGACAGCTTTGTTCCTGGGTTTTAAAGGTAAAATCCTCACTGTAGCTCAGGTCTGAACACCTGTCTATCACACACAGTCACACCTTTGTCATTCCTTCTGCTTTTAACCTCAAGGGGAGGCCACCCTTTGGGAGTGGCCTCGCAGAGGACTCAAAGAAACAGTTTTCCTCTTTTCATGTCACTCTACATGTTTCTTCCTCCATCGTCATCATTTCCCTCTTAATTATGAGTTTCTGAGTGCAGGCTGAGCTTTAAAGGAACTGGGTGGAGTGCTGAAATACCTGCTCCTCAGCTTTGGTGTTGAAGGATGTCTTTCTAGCATAGTCTGGAACTAATCAGCTCTGAAGCGTTTTATTCACAATTTGTGGACAGAGAGTGAGCAGAGTGACCTCAATAAGCCATTCTGCAACATGATTACTCACTAGTGTCTTGCCGGAGTTGGTCTTTTACTGCATAATAGCTGAGACGAGACTTTGTACTTTACTCGTGCTGATAAAAGTACTACAGTGTTCATTATAATTAGCTGGGAACTCCTCAAAACTGGCCTTCAAGGAAGAGTGGCACAAAGAAAGCTATGAGAAGTCCTGTTTAGACGTAGATGAACGTGCTCTCCTCCAAACGTGAACCTTGTGGGTTACATTGAAAGACACAATATGTGAAGTTAAAGTGCCAAATTTCTCCCCTGAACATGTCATCCCCATAATGAATTATAGTAGTGGCTGCGTCATGCTGTGGGGATGCTTTTCTTCAGCAGGGAAGCTAATCAGGACCGATGGGAAGACGGATGGAGCTAAATGGAAGAAAAGCAGTGAAAGGACATAAAGGGACAACAGGTTGAAACATACAGCCAGACCAGGGCGTGATTACTTTAGCAATGCTTCTTTCTTAGTTCCAACAAATACCATATCTGACTTAGATTTAAGACAGTGAACCCAGAAGTTCAAAATCTACCTCCATGGTACATGATGCACTATGCAAGAATGATGTGAACATTTTAAGCCTGGTTCCTTATCCGGGGTACCATTATCAGTATGAAAAGGCTCAGACTTTGAGCAAGCAAGAAATGTGCCATTGGGTGTGCCATGTTCTGGGTGATCAGATGTATGACAGGTGCGCATTGACTTTCATACCTGGCTTGGGTGTGACTGCATGTCTCTGATAGATTAACCCCTCCTGGTCACTGACAGTGAAGAAGGAATGCAAACAGGCCCTGAATGACAGAACAATAGAGGTGAGTGTCCAAAGACAGTTGAAACCTCTTTTTTTTTTTTTTTTGTTAATTTTAGACAATTATCGGTGACCAGTTGTGAAAGAAAAAAACCCCACACAACCTTTTTTTTTCTAAGCTCTTTTGGATTTTAGGTTTTATAAAGTAGTGTTCTGATGAAGATCAAATTGTAGGCTCTCACATGTATTTTTACTCTGCATTGCCTATTATAGCTTTCCCCAAACATTAGTAACATTGATTACTTTGTCATTACAGATCCTGAGTTGCTCATGACCTGTAATGACGACAATACTTAAAGCAAAACTCAGAATGAATCCTAAATAAATGTTAATCCGACTCACTTGTAACAGATTTTTCTCTCAAAAACTCAGTCACTCAGAAAATTAAAGTTTTTAATTGTTTAAATAACACACTTGTAATTTAAACAGCTATTTGTTTAACTTAATCATAATAGCCAATTAAAAACATGTGAAATACATATCTTTATTTTAATTGAAGTCAGGCAAGAGATGGCCCTTTTAATGTCAAAATAGCCATAATCATTCAGGATATATGCTAAATTCTCTATTTGAAGAAACACATTTGAACATTATATTAAACGCTACAAACAATAAATATTTGTGAAATCACAATGTCTGACGATGTATTTTTAATATGTGTTTTTCGCCACTGAATGAGTCAACACTTTTAGCAAACCACTTCTACACAAAACGTTTCATCTCTAGCTAGCTATTTCCACTGGTCCAGGTTCCCTCCAAATGGACACGCCACACTGCCCTCTACTGGCCAATATATCGAGCTCAAATTAAATACTTGAACAGCCTAGAAAGCATCCAGGTTTCTGAAAAAAAATAAACACAGACTCTTCCATATGAAGACTTTTGCATCATTCATTCAAATGCTCAGAGGTTTCTGTCATTGACTTACAGGAAAAATTTCAGAAAAAGAAAACATAGCAATCTTCCTTTTTCTGGATTTTTTTTTTTTTAAATCCGGAAAACTATGTGAAGCTTAAACAAAATATCACAATGTGATGCTTATAACTTGGAGAGTTTGTTGTGTCTTGGCTGGTCAGACTTTTGAAGCTCGTCCAGAGAATTTCTTTTAAAGATAACAATTTTTTTATTGTAGCTTCTATAGCTCTGTATTAAATCTCATATTTATGTAACTAAGGCATAGGTACTTTAGAAGAGTCTTATTTTTACAGGAACAAATCTTGAATGGTTTTCACAAGCTGATGCCGCGTTGTTCTAAAGTGTATTTTATCCTGTCGGGTCGAGATTCACACCTATTTGTCTGGTCAGAAGTTTTTATCTACCCAGTATGGACATGAATATCATGTAAACTGTGGTCTTTAATAATGAATTTGAACCATTCTTTAATTCAGGGTGGGATAATTACACAACATACAACTTCAAGAATTTTTAAAAACAAGAATTGGATGTTCAATCTTGTTTTTGCTTTATTTTTCCTGTAATCGACAATTATGTATCCTGCCACAAACATACATACAACCCCACTAAAATCAGAACAAATTACCTTTCGCAAGTTGTACATAAAACTTTAGAATGTAGAATGTTCTACTTTGCCAAACAAAGTTTTATAACATTATACAACTTTTTTTAAATTCAGCAACAATGCAGGTTTTTTGAGTACAAACGTTCTTTTAAAGGTCCTGCGTAATCTAGGTCTGGACTTGGGCTCCAAAATCTTCATTTTTTTGAATGAAGCATTAAAAGATTAAAAGACATGTTGGTGCACTTCGAATCATTGTTTTGCAGCCGTATCAATTTTCATATTAAGGTTAGCCTAAACATGATATAGAAATGTCATGGCTGCACAGTGGCACAGTTGGTAGATCTGTTGCCTTGCAGCAAGAAGGTTATGGGTTCGATTCCCAGCCCAGGGTCTTTCTGCACGGAGTTTGCATGTTCTCCCTGTGCATGCGTGGGTTCTCTCCGGGTACTCTGGCTTCCTCCCATGACTGTCAGGTTAATTGGCCTCTTGAATGGTTTTCAAAGCTGATGCAGCATTGTTCTAAAGCGTATTTTATCCTGTCCAAATTGTCCCTAGGTGTGTGAGTGCATGGCTATTCGTCCTGTCTGTCTCTGTGTTGCCCTGCGACAGACTGGTGACCTGTCCAGGGTGAACCCCACCTCTCACCCGGAACGCTTGCTGGAGATGGGCATCAGCACCTCCCGACCCCATTAAGGGACAAGGGTGAACAGAAAATGGATGGATGGAGTCCTAGAAGCTCGAAATAAGTTTTAAAGTGTGTGTGCTGACATGTTCCTAATGCATATAGAAGTGATAGTGAACATAGCTGATGTACATTTAAAAATAGTAACCGGTGCCCAGTTTGTAATAATTAAATAAATGTCTTTTGTTAACAGATTATTTATTTGGCCAGCTGATTGAGGGCTCTTGTACTGCAATGCATTTTGTAATGTGAGAACAAATAATGATAACAGCAGACTGCAAAACTGAGATAACAGTATTCCATTGTGTACAATAAGTAGCGCGCTCTGTGTTTTCCATCTGACCCGTTTTGTAAATCTGTGTAAAACATGTAAATCCTTTGTCATATTTGCCATATTCTTCTGTGCTGTCTAGTCTGTGGTATTATCTTGGCCTAGATAATCTTCCTCCTCCTCCTTGATGGAACAAGAAAGAGATGATACAACACTGGAGTTAAATCAATGGACTCCTCATGTGGATGTGTGTTCAGATTGCACAAACAAAAGCAAATCATTTCTTCTATTTAAGGATTAACAGGAAAATACTCTTCAGGGATTCTGTTTGTCACATATTTCTAGGATTAAAAACTCAAGGAGACTGCTCCTTGATTTTTTAATCATCAGTGTTACACGATGCTACTGACGCTGATAGCCACTAAATGCTTTCTGGGTTGCTATGAAAAGAGACAATATAGATGGACTTCTCTCCTCGTCATTGGGCCGATGCAATGCCTCGCAGCCAATAAAACAACACAAGCAGCCGCATGCATCTCCGTTCCTCTCCCTGCCTCAGCAAATGTGAATGTATGCTAAGTTATAAGCCTTCACTGCAAAAATAAATAAATAAAACAGACAGCAGGAGATATCCCTCTGAGAACAGAAAGGTCCAGGAGGATTTATTTCTTGCTAAATACATCTTCGCACATCGCAAACAACGCATGTGTTACATCATGATAATGTCTACTTCGTGTACCTGCTGTTCATGTCTACCTCTGCACCACAGTGGGTTTTGGCCTTTGCTAACATTTTGACTGATGTTGTCGAATACAGTTTCCCTCCTGCAGCACACCTGCTCCTTGTGCATCCTTCTGTTGCTCCTTGACAAGAGAAAGTCTGACTATAATCAGAACTTCGGTTCAATATGTCCTGAGTCACAGGACATATTGGAAAAATTGTTTTTTTTTAATTTTTTTTATTTTAACCCAAAGATTATAAATGATAAAAGATAAACTGAGCTCATAAAAGAGGTCAAAAGAAACAAAACAAGACTCAGGCAAAAATGTAAACAAACTGGCTGCACAAAACAAACATAACCGACCTAATAAAGAAATAACACCCAGGGGTATGCATACTGGCTGATCAGACCAATTAAGACACAATATGGGTAACTAATCAGAATACAATTAACAAATAACACAAAAACAAATAACAGTGCAGCTAGGTTTTGCTAAACTAAAGACCCAAAACTGAAAATGAAAAATATCAAACTTTAAATACTAATATTTACTTAAATACAAAACTTATCTAAACAAAGAAACTACAAATTCCCCCTACCAGCAGGAAGTAGTGGTGTAGTCCAATCAGCATTTAAGCCTGCGGAGCCCTGGCCCCCATGACATGTAAGTACCAGCAAGAAAACAAAGAGTCAATCCTAAGCAAATAAAATTAACTTTAAGTTGATATAAATACATATGTTAACTAAATGTGCCGCGCTAACGAATAGAACAAATGTATCCAAATCAACTAATAAATGTTTTTATTATTAAAACTAAAGTGTTGTTGTGTTTGTCTGAAAAAATAAAAAAGAGTCACTGACGTAGGAGTGTGGCCATGGATTTGGCCATCACAGTTTCTAAGAATTCCAGCAATACAATCCATCAATCCTTTCTAGTGGGACAAAGGTGTATAGGAAGGGGGGCTGGTGCCTATCTCCAGCTAACGTTCCGGGCGAGAGGCGGGGTTCACCCTGTCACACTGCCCTGTGACAGTCTGCTGTCACAGGGCAACACAGAGATAGACAGGACAAACAACCATTCACTCACACACTCACACCTTGGGAGAATTTAGAGAAACCATCCATCCATCCATCCATCCATCCATCCATCCATCCATCCATCCATCCATCCATCCATCCATCCATCCATCCATC